>JANAVB010016199.1:5251190-5341190 GCA_029216955.1 Iris pallida | reverse complement strand
CATGATCTAAACTGATTTATACCTACTCGATTAATCATGCTATGACATTATTAAACAGTAAGGATCCAATTTAAACTGAAAAATAGTGAAAAATTGACAGGTAATTAAGTTCTCAGGATTTCGAAGAACCTTATATAGCAATGGTTCTCATTCAATCCCAATTAATTTTCCCTACATGAAACCAACATCCCAACACATAAATTCTAATGTAACATGTATAAAATGTGAGTAAGTTATCATTGAAACTGGAATTGAACATTTGAATAGGGGAGAAGGTACTGATACTCTGTGTATCAGAAAACAGGAACCATTTCATGCAGTTTCAATTATGTAATCAATCTAAAATTAGGATTTCATCCTAGCATGATGTCTAGTGTTCAGGTAATCAAAACATAACTAATACATAGCATTTAACAGGAAAAATTAGTGAAGGACAAATTAAAGAACAGTGATTTGTATTACTTATACCTCAGTGTATCAGTCGAATGGGGATTATTCCCATTCCACATTCGATCAACACTTAAATGATGAACCTATGTAGGTAATTAATGGTGAATATTAGCATATGACATATACACAAAATGGTGTCCTAAACCAGGACACACGAGTGTCCAAACCATCTCACACGCACGCACGAGCCTGGCACGAGCGCGTGACCAGTACACGTGTCCGTACGTACCCGACACGCATCCTTAGGACACAAAACCTCGGGGGTGTCATGACAGACACTGCCCTTTGCTTCACGTCTAGCCACACGTGTCCACGTGCTCTGTGCACTGAGCACGAGCACACTGGTAGCAGGGGAAGGCTACCCGCGCGCGCGTGGTGCACCCCGTTTGTGCACGTGTCCAAAGCGACGCAACACGACACAGAAAACACCCCAGTCGACCATAAACGTGTAAGCCACCTCAAAACTCAACTTCCTATTCAAACACTTTTCCAAATATCGATCGAAATGTCCACTGTGGCATTTTGTCGAACACCTGCGCCCTACACTGATACGTGTCCGATACAGACACGTACAGGACACAAAATTGGACAAACTCTATTCCTACAGAACCAGGACACCTAGGGCTAGGTGTTTATGCAAAGAAATCCTAATTTTAATAGGAGAATAGGATTTTACCTATGTGTGTTCTTCAACACAAAAGCTTCTTCAAAGGGAATCTCCAAAATCCACCCAACTTCTCCAAATTGATTTAATCCTGTGATTTGTCTCCACAAATAGTAGGAGAACAGTGATTAGAATATTATAGAAGAAATTCCAATGAAAATAGAGCTCTATTGATTAATCTATGGAGAAAAGAATGGAGGCTCACCTAGTTCTTAGGAAAATGATAGAATAATGGAAAGAGGCACAACTTCCTAAAAGGATATTATATAGGCAAGGGGGGGTCTTGGCTGGCCACTTTAGCTAGGGTTAGGGTTTTTAGGTTGCATCTAAGGGCTAGCAATAAATCAAGGCTAATGAGTGGCCTAAAATCTAGGGCTCTTTCCTAGTTAAGTTGCAAACCACCCACTTAGCTAAAAATGACTTAAACCTATTTAACCAATACTACTAAACTCAATGTGGCTAACTAGGCTTGCTATGACTAATCTAGGTTAGGTCCAATCTAGGTTAGGCTAACCAAAACCACATGGCAATAAATAAACTAGTATTTAAATCACACCATTCAAATAAATCATTTTAAATTCCTAATAAAATATATTAAATTCAAATAATTCAGAAATGACAAAAATACTCTCAAACTAAAAATGATAAATGAAATACCCTAATCACATGGCTCGGCTCTAGGTCACTATCTCTAGGATTACACTAGCAAAATACCAAATTACAAGTCATGATTTTAAATAGTTTAAAAATGATTGAAAAATACCAAAAATTATAATATGAAATAAATATCAACAAATAATAATTATAATTATAAAATTTCAAAATTACCCTCATTTGGAAAACTGGGTGTTACACGAAGTCATATAAACTCTTCAACCAAATGAGAGCTTGGAACTTAATTTGCCACGCACCAGTACAAAGTATAATGTACTGATCCTCGCTCTCCCCGCAGGTACCCCAAACCACGAAGGGCGTGCCACCTAAATGCTCAAAGCGACGTGAACCCTTTTGAAGCCTCATCCGCTTGTGAAGGCTTGTTTTCTGGATTCCTTTGAAGAAGACCCCGCACTCAGTCCAAAAGAAGATGACGACTCAACTACCTGTGATAGCAGGTAGAAAATGTGTAATGGTTTTTGCTTGTAAAAAGGGGATGTAATATATGGAACGACTATCTCATCAGCGTTCGTTTTATAAGTCGAGTCATGTTGTAGCCCGCGCGGCAATGATTGTAAAGGAGTCAATGTAAATAAAATGTTAATATCAATGAAAAGTCTACTTCTATTTCAAATGTGTCAATCAATTTCTCTGTGTCCTCTAACTTGATGTTGTGTTTCGGATAACCTTATGAATGTGCCTTGTGCGATCGCCACGGCATCACGCCTGGAGGACGACTGTCGATTCTACGGAATCGGGGCATGACATAATGGTATCAGAGCATGGCTTTACATCCTTTGGCCTCGCGTCTAGAGTTCCAAACCTTTGACCTCGCATCGATGAGATAAGTTGTTCTATACAATGAGTCTGTAATAATTTGTGACTGATGCGTTTGCCTTCGTATTGCAGAAGTGACGGAACCCACGGCCGAGCAAGAACAGAGCGCTTCTAGCGGCTCTAGTAGTTCGCATCGTTCGCGGGCCGGACCTTCTAACGATACCATCGAAAGGATGCTGCGCATGATGGAGGCACAGCGGAACCAGTCCGAGAACCGATATCAACAGACGGAGGAACGATAGGCCCAGTTCGAAGCTCGTTTCGACGCACATGCCAAACTTCAACAAAAGCAGTTGGATACCCTGGAGCAGATCGTCCAGACAATGGCGGCCAACGAAAATTCTATGACTGTGCCTACCGTCACCGTACCTACTACCACCGTGTCGACGATCCAACCTATTGAAATCGATACGGAGGAGCTCGAGCGTCAACCAGCGGCACCGAAAAAGTACAACTTTGAAGTGTCCGAAATTAAGAAGGAGTGCCGCACTAACTTCAGCGGTACCGAGGGTCCTTCCATGTCAATCGACTGGTTGGAAGAGCTGGAAGATCACTTCGAGCTTCTCGACATTGAAGACAAGTCGCCTGCATACAACTTCAACTACGGTTGAACGCGCACGACTGGTGGACCATGCACAAGCGAGCGATCCGACCGGACAACACCACCGCGCCGATCTCTTGGGCCACGTTCTGCAAAGCTTTTGAAGTCCAGTACCTTCCATCAGCCGTTCGTCAAGCGAAGGAAAATGAATTCATACAGTTGAAGCAAGGGAGCCGGACAGTGGAATAGTATGCCGCAGAATTCAACAAGTTGTCTAAATTTGCTAGTCAGTTTCTGCCTATCGAGGTGTGCCGTGTGCGACGGTTTGAAGTGGGTCTGCGACACTCTATCGGTGCGCATGTTGGGGTCCCGGAGTACAAGACCGTGGGTGAGGCTCTGAATCACGCTCTCCGCCTTGAGAACCTGCATCTTTCCGGTGCTGACGACGTTGTGCGCCACTCCAATCACAAACGTCCTAGCTATACGGGAGGCAACAACTATGCGTCAAAGCGTCCAAATAATGGCGACAACAGGGGGTGAACCCCTCCGATGATTGTCGTGTTCACGAAGCAGGATGTTTCTTTTACGGACAAAGGGGGCACCAATTTCGAGATTGCCCGGTTCAGAAACCAAATCATCCCAATGCACCACCACAACAACACCGTCACAAGGATCGAGGACAGGCACCCCGACCTCCTCAGCTCACTCAATCCAACAACCAAGCCCGATGCCCTAATACTCAGGGGCGTGTCTTTGCTCTGACTCGAGACGAGGCGTTCGCTTCCGACACTATCGTGACAGGTATATTGAGTTTCAATAATTTACCTGCTCGTATGTTATTTGATTCAGGCGCTTCACATACTTTCATATCAGCGAACTTCGCCGTCAAGCACAAATTTCCTGTAATATCGTTAGACCTTGATCTTAGCATAAGTATGCCTTCGGGCGTGCCACTACTCACAAACTTAGCATGCGAGGGGGGAACCATATGTATTGGAGGTCAAAAGATCGATCTTGATGCGATAGTTCTAGATATGAAGGACTTCGACATCATTCTGGGCATGGATTGGCTCGGTCCGTGCAACGCAACCATAGACTGCGCTGAAAAGAGGGTCACATTCTGCATACCTGGAGTGCCTGAATTCTGCTACTCGTGTGGTGAGGCGTCGCCGACCTGCATGGTGATCTCCGTAATATCTGCTCGGCGGATGCTGCATTTCGGCTGCGAAGGCTATCTAGCTTCCGTTCGAGATATGCGACAGGATGGTGCAAACGCGGGTCAGACCGACATTGTGGCAGAATTCCCCGATGTATTCCCGGATGAGCTATCCGACATGCTGTCCGATCGAGAAATAGAGTTCACCATCGACACATTCCCCGACACCCGGCCGATCTCGAAGGCTTCGTACAGAATGGCCCCTGCAGAACTGAAGGAACTAAAGGCACAACTACAAGAATTATTCGACAAAGGGATTATCCGTCCGAGTGTCTCGCCGTGGGGTGCGCCCGTGCTATTCGTGAAGAAGAAGGATGGATCGATGCGGCTCTGCATCGACTATCAAGAATTGAATAAATCCACCGTCCGGAACAAATATCCCCTGTCCCGCATCGACGACTTGTTCGACTAGCTCCAAGGTGCAACAGTATTTTCGAAGATTGATCTGCGATCGAGTTATCACCAACTCAAAGTCAAGCCAGATGACGTACCGAAGTCTGCCTTCCTTACTCGCTATGGCTACTACGAGTTCTTAGTAATGCCGTTCGGTCTGACGAACGCCTCTGTCGTCTTCATGGATCTAATGAATCGGGTATTTCGTCCGTTCGTTGACAAGTTTGCAGTAGTCTTCATCGATGACATCCTCGTCTACTCGAAGGATCGAACGCAACATGCAGAGCATATGCGGACGGTACTCCAAACCCTTCGAGAGAATCAGTTGTACGCGAGATGAGCAAGTACGAATTCTGGCTGAACAGTGTCTCATTCCTTGGGCACATCATCTCCGCCACAGGTATCGCAGTCGATCCGAAGAAAGTCGAAGTAGTTGCTGATTGGAAACGGCCCGCATCAGTTAGCGAAATTCGAAGCATCCTAGGCTTGGCGGGATACTACCGACGCTTCGTGAAGGACTTCGCGAAGATCGCATCGTCGTTGACTCGCGTCACCCAGAAAGGAGTCGTATTTAAGTGGTCAGATGACTGTGAAGCTTCCTTCCAGGAGCTCAAACAACAGCTCGTTTCGGCCCCGATACTTGCTCTTCCTGAAGGGAAAGAGGGATTTCAGATCTTCAGCGATGCTTCTGGCCAGGGCTTGGGGTGTGTGCTCATGCAGCGGGATAAGGTGATATCTTTTGCTTCCTGGCAGTTGAAGTCGCACGAGAAGAACTACCCCACGCATGACCTAGAATTAGCGGCAATTGTGTTTGCGTTGACGCTGTGGCGTCACTATCTCTATGGCATGGCGTGCAGGATTTATACGGACCACAAAAGCCTTAAGTATCTCTTCATCCAGAAAGAATTGAATTTGCGGCAGAGGCGATGGCTCGAGCTGATCAAAGACTATGACTTATCAATCGACTACACGCCAGGCAAGGAAAATATGGTAGCGGATGTGCTGAGCCGAAAATACTTAGCTTCGTTATACGTCAACGATCGACTGCTATGCGACCTGGAAGGAATGGGCATCGAACTCCGAGTTCATTTCAGAGACGTGAAACTGGCGCAACTGCGGGTGGAACCAAGCCTACTGGAGAGGATCAAGTCTGCACAGAAGGACGACCCATACCTGGAAAAGATACGAAAGCTGATATCGACAGGGAAAGCGTCTGACTTTGCAGAGGACGAGTCGGGAGTGTTGCGCGTGAAGGGACGGCTATGCGTACCGGACGACGCAGAACTTAGAAAGGAGATAATGACGGAGGCGCACTATACAAAATATTCTTTGTATCCTGGCAGCACCAAGATATATAAGGACCTCCGCATTATCTTTTGGTGGCACGGTATGAAGATGAATGTAGCACTCTTTGTATCAAAATGTATGGCCTGTCAGCAAGTCAAAGCCGAGCACCAACGACCGGGCGGGGAGATACAGAACCTTGCCATTCCAGAGTAGAAATGGGATCACATCACTATAGACTTCGTTGTTAGCTTGTCGAAGACGCCGCGGGGAATCGACGCCATCTGGGTCATCGTCGATCAACTAACCAAGTCAGCGTACTTTATTGCCATCAAAGTTACTTGGAGCGTCGACCGCCTTGCTCAGATATACCTTGATGATGTAGTTCGGCTGCACGGGGTCCCAGTATCTATCGTCTCGGATCGGGATGGACGGTTCGTAGCGCGCTTCTGGAGTAGTCTTCATTCAGCACTGGGGACCAAGTTGAAGTTCAGCTCAGCTTATCATCCTCAGACTGACGGCCAAATAGAACGGGTGAACCAAATCCTCGAAGACATGTTACGACTATGTGCGATCGACTTGAAGTCAAGTTGGGACGTCCATCTACTGCTGGCCGAGTTTGCATACAACAATAGCTATCAGTCCAACATCCAAATGGCACCGTATGAAGCTTTGTACGGCCGGAAGTACAGATCGCCCATTTGTTGGGATGAAGTCGGGGAACGGCAGATACTTGGTCCGGAGCTGGTAGAGCAGACCGTGCAGAAGGTCAAGTTAATACGGAAGAGATTGAAGATAGCACAAAGCCGGTAAAAGAGCTATGCCGACACGCACCGACGGCCCCTCGAGTTCTCGAAAGGCGACCATGTATTCTTGAAAGTCATGCCCATGCGGGGAGTTTCCAGGTTCGGTACGAAGGGGAAATTGAGCCCAAGATTTGTTGGCCCGTTCAAAATATTGAAGCGAATCGCCCCGGTAGCTTACCAAATTGCCTTGTCGCCTGCGTTGTCAGAGGTACATGACGTCTTCCACGTATCATAATTACGAAAGTACGTGCATGATCTGAGCTATATTGTAGATTTGGGTAAGCTGGACCTGAAGGCGGACTTGTCATATGTCGAAGAGCCGGTGCAAATCTTGGAGTGCAAGGATAAACTTCTCCGCAACCGTGCTATTCCTCTCGTCCGCGTCCTCTGGAGAAACCATTCGGTCGAAGAGTCGACGTGGGAGCTAGAGTCAGAAATGAAGGAAAAATTATCTTCATTGTTCTCGTAGAGGTAGGTTCTATTTTAAGTTTCGAGGACGAAACTTTTTCTTAGTTGGTTATGGTGTAGTGCCCCGTTCCTACATCGTTCCCCATACTCCGTCTACGGGGTGCGCGAGAAAGGAACACTGTCGCTATCGATTCGATCGGGACCGATAGGTCGGGATCATTCGAATCGATCGAACGAGAACGGTTGAATTAAGATCCATTCCTCGTTATAGAATGTCTTCTTCGGAACCAAGTCCTATATTTAGCGGGTTGCGCCTCAAGGATTGACTTTGCGGCTGAGTCGGGAGAGACCTCCCGTTGCTCTGCTTTTTACGCCGCGTTGGTTTTGGCTTTGTTTTTTGAATGCGTTTTCGTGAATGTTTTTGATGGTTTTCATGGCTTGTATTTCGAACTCGTATTTCCTATCGAACTTCTTGAATAATGTAGTATTCTAATCGGTTGCTTGTGCGATTTCAGGTAATCGCGTAGGCGACGTCTAGCGCGACCAACAAGTTCGCTCGCCTGAAGTAAACTCAAGGTGAGTGGCTGACCCTTCTCTTCTCGACCCCTTCTTATGTAAATCAATAGTATTGTTGCGGATGAAAGAATGAATACAAAGGCACGGGCACGGTAAAATAGTCAAGTTTCAAAGTGAACGTAGGCAATACCTTAACAACTAAATAAGGTCTTAACTCGGTCATTGGACAACTTGTCGACAAGGGAGAGTTTCCTCGAGTGACAACCCGCGGCCACGGGACCGACTCGGCCTAGGAGGAAACACGGTATAGCTGTGCTGGATGATAGCACGGGTTAAGCGGGGACTTGCAGTGGGGCTCGCTACTTGTGCTGCAAGGGCCCCGGCTAACAAAGCTATAGTCTAGGATGGCTTGTCATGCCAGTGGCCAATCATACATAATATTGCACATGGTATGTAAATGATAACAATTGACAGGAAAGAATATGGTAAGTTTCATAAGGCACGACTGTTTGCCAATGATTGTAAAAGTACAGAACAATTATCGAAGGACTGAACTTAGACTCACAATACAAACTCGCTTGTACAAAGAAAGCCTAGGGACGAAAACCTAGGTACAGCAATCTAAGTACAATTGTTTATTTTAGATTCTGTGGGGTGACGATAGAGGCTCGGGAAGGCGACGGCAGCCCTGCCTTACTCCTTGGACGATCGGTATGCAGCCTTGGCTCCTTGTGAAAAGATGGTTGGCGTTGACGAAGAAGTGCTCTTTTTGCTCCTATGTTGCTCTCCTGGCTTCTTTCTCTCTCTCTGTGTATTCTCTCTCTGACTCTGTATATTTTTATTCTTTTTGTTGCCGGTCCCTGTGCAAAGAAATGATGCTGGCTATTTATAAGAGTGGGGTATAATCATTAGGGTTTGCTAATGATCATTTGTTTGGAATGTCGGCGCTCCTTTAATCCATCTGAACCCTTGATCCTGATTACAATGAATCTAGGCCATTAATGCAGATAGCATCGAATCTCGTGAGCAATTAATACTGATTGCTTTAAATCTTCATAATTGATTATACCAATGCCCGATTGCTCGCCACGTGTCCCATTGGCTTGATGATAAATGATATGCCTTGATCTCAGTAATTATGACGATGATGTCAAATATATTTGTTGAGATTCGGTTAAATCGTTGATTGATCCGATGCTACGTGTTTTGATTGTGGGTCTTGCCAGAGCTGCATAGGATGGACAACGCTTGAACCGCAGGGAGATACTCTTCATGAGCCGCATAGGACAATGCTTCATCGAACCGCAGGGAACAAACTCTCAATGAGCCGCATATGCATAGTCTTTGCGAGCCGCATGAGCTAGCGTTGTATTGAGCCGCAGGGGCTGAGCTCTCAGTGGGCCGCATATGGCTGATTTCTGCTAGTCATATAGGGTGACTTCTCAGTGAGCCGCATGAAGCTGTTCTCTATTTAAGCCGCATGAGATTTGCCACGTGGCAACCTAGGATTTCTGACGGATCGGGTCAGAGATCTTCTTCTTTTCCCAAAGCGTCTGTCATTATGGCAGAGCCATTATGACACTTTATGCCAGAGCCACCACAGTCGTCAAATCGTATCAGAGCATTAAATGAGGCCACTATTCAAAGGGCCAGCTGTAGGGAAGGATCACAGGAGGACACGTGGCATCGATCGAGCCGCATATTCCTGCTGAACCGTATACACTCTAGAGCCGCATGAGACGGAGAGTCTTCCTTTGAACTGTATAAGACAGCTCCCATATGAGCCGCATGGGCTTCGTATCCGGAGCCGCATGGACCATTATTCTGATATTTTCCATGCTTCTACAGGACCCCCTTCAAAGTTTTCAATTTGCAAAATTGAAACACTTTGAATAAGAAGCATGGTCCCGTTCATGTCGCATAAGTGTCCCAGCCGCATAGATTCATCTGTCCGCATAGGCTCTTTTCCACGTGTCCTGACTACGTGTGTAAATCTTCATTAAATGCTTTTGATTCGTTTTGAGTTAATGCCGTCTTTTGGGGGAGGATCCTAAAGGTCGGTTATGCCTTGACCGAAGCATTTTTGCCTTTATTTTTTGAAGCGGCGCGTAATCCGAGGCGTCATTCGAGACGTTTGTTCATTTTATGGGTCTCTTTCGCCTATAAATAAGAGTCATTTAGTCTCTTGGGGGTTTCTTTACCTTCTCTCTTTGCTCGAATTCCCTGCTGCCGACTTTGCTCTTCGTTTTCTTCCTTCAATCGATCGACAATGGCTCCCAAGAAGGTCACTGCTGCTACGGTCAAGAAGGCCGCCTCATCTTCTGCTGCAGCGAAAGACAAGAAGGCCGCGTCTTCATCGACTGCTGTGGCGAACGTGGCGAATCCTCCGCCGACTGGCGTACCTGCTTTTCATCCTGATGTCCACCCGCCTATTGCTGGTAAGGGTCGTTTGAAAACCCTAACTGTTGCCATGGCTCTGCTGCATACTTTATGCACAAGCCGTATGTACGAGGCTTATCGATGTGACCGCATAAGCACTTCCCCCATTGTGGTCGCATGAGCTTGTTTATACTCGATCTGAGCCGCATATGCATTTTCGATTTGGGCCTCATAAGCGTCGCTCACTTTCGAACCGCATAAGCTCGCTTTCTTGTATCCATGTCAGCTCGCGTGGGTCTGGCTTCGTAGGTGTGCTTAACCTGAACCGCATGAGTCTATAAGTTCATCTGAATTTGAGTTGCATGGACTCAGCTAACTCGGAGGTGCATGCGGCTACGATGCACAAAATCGCATGGACGTATCTAAATGCTGAGCCGCATGAGGCTGTGACGACCCGAGACGCATAGACTCAAATGATCTTTCCAATGCTTCTGTCTTTTGACTATCTTCTAACCTCGTTTCTTTCATTTTTCTCTAGTGAATCTGCCCGTGAATCCTGTTGGGGAGCTTATAGTGGGTTCAAATCAATTCGCCCTGGACGTGCGCCTTGACGACTTAATTAAGCATGTGTTGAATCAATTCCCTACCGACGAGCCTTCGGAGAGGTTGAAGGCCATTGAGAATCAGACCCTCCATTACCTCCGTTCCATGATGAATACTGGGAAGCTGGATGGAAAATACCTGAAGCCTTTGTTCCTTTTCGGAGATGCTTTAATCATCAAGAATCCCCAAGTTTTAGAGATTACCGAGAACTGGGATTTCTCTTTAGATGGGGTGGCAATCCATATTCTTCTCATGGAACGTCATTATCCTTTGTCATGGTTCAATATGGTGTTGCTGGACAGGAAGATGGTGTGTAACTTAACTCCTACTCAATCAGGGATGTTGATGGGCAACATCCATTATAATCCGAACATGCGGTCAGCGTATGCGGGTAAGGATTTCGTCCTCTGGTAGATGATGGGTCTGGCCCCGGGCTCTTTCATGAATGTATACGGTCCCAACTTCACACTTACTCAAGCTGATACTTTCCTGAATCGGCTCGTTCGCAAGAAGTCCTATCCTGTTGGTAGGCTGGCACTGCCGAACTGGATAAACCCCACCTCTATATGGGCCCAGTTGACTACTTGGGTTTTGCAGACCTATGGAACATTCTTGCGGGAGGTGGGGCCTTACCATGCCATTTGGGGCACTTGTCACGGGCTTCCCATTAATAAACCACTGTTCGTAGCGCTCTTGGAGATGTATAGCCAGCGAACGGGGACGTTCTTTGTACCAGTAGGGGAGCTGGGGCTTGCTCTTCACGAGATGTATATTGTCTCTAAACTTCCATGGGGAATGAGCCTTTCGAGGTGTATACCCCGTCGAAATGAGGAGTTCGAGGCCTTGGACAGGCAACTCCCGGGTTCTGTTGCGGTGTATCGGGAGTTGTTGTGCCACCATAGTGCTTGTCATCAGATGGCTATAAAAACGACAGATAGCTCCGAGGGGACCGCTCCCCATACCACATCCTGGATTAATTATCTTTTTAGAGTTGATCCTTCTGGCGAAGTTACTCCCCGAGCCCCTCGAACGCATGCAGAGGTAAGGGATCTGATGTCAAGTGTCAAGAAGGCACGATCCAAGAGCGATATATTCGGGAGTCAAGCTGACTCTCTTAGTTATTTTCACTACCGGACCATACAGATGTCGAAGAAGGCGCTTCTGGCTGGATTTTTGATGATATGGCTACGGAACTGCGTAGTCTCAGGAGGAGCGGGTTCTATCGAGAGGATTGGTTGTCATTTCATCCTCCCTGCCGTTAAACTAGTATTCGGAGTTAGATTGGCCCTCCTTCCTGCTATGGTGTACAGCATACACCATGGTCTGCGAACATTCTCGTCCAAGTTTATTGCTCGCAAGAAAACTTTAGATTTTGAGCGCATAGAACTGCCTTTCCACTACCTGATGGGGTGGTTGGCGATGCACTACAAGTCTTTGCTGGGACCTGGGATAGCGGAAGACGCTACAGCCGAAGATGCTTTCCTCTTCAAATGCCATCACCGGTCTTGGGAATACAACACTATACCAGCTTGTCGGAGGGTGCTGGCGAGAGTGGATGGGTGTGACCTCTTTGTGTCTGTTCCTCCTTTTTCTGATGAGGAAGTGAGGAAGGTACACCTTGATGGTACTGGACCTTCTCATTTTCTATCTCCGGATATGCTTGCTTGGTTGCACAATATCCGCCCCGCGCATCTGGTTTATCGCAACCGGGATAATGTATACTTGGAACCTTACCTACCTAGCAGGTTTTCCTGCCAGTTTGGTTATAGCCAGTTGTTCCTTGATTGTCCCAACCCTTGTTTGGGTTTTGAAGGCAGCGTTCTTGACGACGTCCGAGCGTGGAATTATTATGACGCTTATCATACTCGGGCCAGCTTCTCAGTTCCTGATGCTAAGGCGCCGAAGGAAATTTTGTACGTGGCTGCTTTGTATCACGTTATGGCGAACAAGCCTCCTGTTAACTTTGATCCGAGTACCAGTTTCATCGTGGGTACCGGTTTAGAGGAGAAGCCCAAAGGGGCTAAGGCTAGAAAACAACTGGCGCTCCAGGTCCCCCTCCCTGAATCAGAACCTTCCGAGTTGACTGAGGATGAGGATGATGATGATAGCGAAGACTCCCTTTCTGGTGGGGGTGAAGAAGTAACGGATCAACCGCTTCCCACACCCGATGAACTGGCAGAAGATCCGTTGATTACTGCACAAGAGGAAGCAGTGAGAGAAGAACAGCCTTCGGCTGTGCCAGGTTTCTCGCGTAAACGAGTCAGACACGAGTCTTCTGACGGTAGAGCGACCTTTTCCGTGAAGAGAGCTGCCATTAGGTCTCGCAGATTACTTATTACCGAGAAGGGTGAAGATACAGACGCTATTCTGGAGGTAAGACCAAGTCGTAGCCATCTCTTTGTTGTAGTTTTCTTTTCTTTTGGGGATATGACTTAATCACTTTTCTTTGTAGGCGTCCGATGAGCCGACCTCTCCTGAATCGTCTACCACCCCTGAAGCTGATCCGGCCCTTGCTGCTTTGATTAGCGACATGTGTGCTGTGGTCCTTTCTGCGGGGGCTCTCTCAGCGGGGGCTGGAAGCTCCGAGGTTGCTGAGGTCCCGGCCCGGAGTGACGAAGGTTCCCTCGGACCCATCTCCGAGACCGCTGATCTTCAACAAGGTGCCGTTGATCTCGGTGCATCCCCTCTCGAGGACGCAAGAGGGGAGGAGTCTGTTATACCTGACTCAAAAGCTGTTGGTGAAGAGGCTGCGGTGGCTGTAAGCGACCTTCGGCCTCCACACTCCTCAACTGGTAAGATAAGCCAGATATTGACTAGTGAGGGGGCTTATTTGCTCTACCAACATATCCTCCGGGTCAAATCGATTCATGGTTGCCTTGGCCCTGCAGGTCCTGACCCTTTACTTCCCGCCGTGGATGTTCTTGGGGAAGGCTCGGTCTACCGTGATACGGGAGGAAGGAGCGTTCCCTCTCTTTTGCCGTCTCACGTCGAGGAGCCTCCTGCCAGCTCTGGGCCGTTGGGAATGGGGTTGGCGATGGTCTCCGCCTCATCCTCTGCAGATTATACGGCTCCGGAGGCCGACCTCTCGACCCTGCCGAGTATTCAAGTTTTGCAGGCTGCCGAAGAGGAGTTGGTCGCTGTTCAAGCGTCCTTTCGTACGGAGCTGGTTTCTCTCGTAGCAGGAGCGGCAGATTCTGTTGCGTCTTCTTCGGTACTGCCAGCCACGCTCCCGTTGACACCGGCCTCCACGGAAACTCTGAACGAGGCGACGTAGGACGTGGTCGACAGTTTCTATCGTTATTTGCAAAGGGGCGTAGAAGCTGCCATAGGACGGGGGAACCCATTTTCTCTATCTCTCCGGTGCGCTCGGGGTCAAATTGCAACCTTGAAGTCCCTTCCTGGCGGGGTAGGATTGGCTGCACTGCTGGAACCTAAAATGACAGAAGCTGATCAGCTTGTGACCCAACTACTGGCGATACGACAGGCAGGCTTGCCTGCTGCGATCGAGCGGGAGCGTGGCTTCCTCATTGCTGTTCGGGATCGGATTAAGCTGGCCCGAGATACTGCTGGGCCGGTTGTACGGGGGGACCTTGATAAGTTCTCCGCTTTGTATGACCAGCTCGGTCGTAGGAGTCAGGCTTGCCGTGCTCGGAAAGAGTCTGCTTCTCGTGGAATTGCTGATACGAAGGAGCGGATTCTTGGGCTCCAGAGGCAATTGGCCTTCTTAGAGTCAGAGCTGGAGGCTGCTCCGACGGAGCAGGAGTCAATCGTTCGGGAGGCCGAGAAGGTTTCCCGATCTTCCGATAGCCTGGAGCGGGCTTTTAAGAAGTTTGAGGATAACTGGCAGGCTCACGCTCATCTGGAGGATGAGGCGGTGCTGACCCACGAGGCAGAACGTCGAGTTTCCCAGAGGTTTGAGCGGTCTGTTGCTTTGCTGACAGATCGTCTCAGGACGTTATGTGCCCCAGAGCAGTGATCAGCCGTCTGTTTTCTTTTGCTTCTCTTTTTCTCTTTTTTTTGTAAGGGGTGTGATCCCCAAATGATGTAGTACATTGAATTTTGAATAAATGAGCCTGTTTCAACTCATCATCTCTTTCTTGTACTTGTGGCGTCTGTGGAATTTGGACTTGCTGGGGGATTTATTTGTGGACCTGTTATCCTAGGCGTACCTTGGTTTTAGGTACGGATAACAAGTTTGGACAGGATGTCCGGAACAGCCGTAGCAAAGTGGTCATGGATGTTCTCGGTGCTTAAAAAAAAGGAATGCCGTAGAGCAGCTGGGCTCCCGGGGCATGGTGGGGTAGTGGATTGATGCTAAGAAGCTTAGCAAAGGAATATTTGTGGACCTATTATCCTTGGCGTACCCTGGTTCGGGATACAGATAATAGGGTGAAAGGAAAACCAACATATTTGCTCAGAGGTCATGAGGACATGGCAAGCATGAGGGTTTTACCGTGGAATCTTCCTGCTCAGAGGTAATGAGGACATGGCAGGGGAGGTTTCACGGAAGATATTCGTGGTCAACAGCGGACATTTGTGGACCTATTATCCGTGTCGTACTCCGGTTGTGGGTACAGATAATAGGTCGAAAGGAGACCGACATACTTGCTCAGAGGTAATGTGGACATGGCAAGCATGGAGGGTTCTTCGACGGAGCCTTCCCACTCAGAGGTAATGATGACATGGCAGGAGTGGGCTCAATGTAGAGGGAGTACATAGAACGACTCAGATGTAGGAGAACGTGGAGTTTCTATGTGAGGGGCGGTTTATTTTTGGTGGAAGTGAAAACGATTCAGAGGTATTGAGGACATGTCCGTTTTCGGAAATTTGTGGATCGATTACCCTTTTTGTGTACTAGGAGTGCGGGTATTAGATCATGAGGGAGGATCTCTTCAGTGAAGCAAGTTCAGAGGTATAATCATACGTGACTTACTATCTGAAAGAGTGACCGAAATGTGAGTTCAGAGGCACCAGCGGGTACATAACTCGGTAAATTAACTTATTGAGAAAGTGGGAGTCCAGCGGCACCAGCGGGTACATGACTCGATAATCTAAAGGGGATGTAGGGGTGAGTTCAGGGGCACCAGCAGGTACATGACTCGATGATCTTGAAATATTGTGGGTGTGAGCTCAGTGGTACCAACCGGTACATGACTCGATAATCTGAAATGCTGAGGGTGTGAGTTCAGTGGCACCAGCCGGTACATGACTCGATAATCTGATATGCTGAGGGTGTGAGTTCTGTGGCACCAGCCGGTATATGACTCGATAATCTGAAATGCTGAGGGTGTGAATTCAGTGGTACCAGCGGATACATGACTTGTCGACCCTGTAGCGAATGTCGTTTAGACATAATATGTCTTCAAGAACTTGTCGTTGATGGGCAGCATGAGCAAGTCTCCGTTTTGCTTTGCGAGGCGGTAAGCACCGTTGGAGAATACCATTTGGGCTGGAATTTGTCGGCGGTCTTGTGAGTCATGACCATTGGCCTCCGGACTGCCAAGACGAGATGGCCTACCTGGAATGTTTTGATTTTGACCTTCTTGTTGAAGGCTCCTGAGATGCGTGCTTGGTACAGCTCGATCCTTTGCTGAGCTAGGAGGCGCTTTTCATCTAAGGCCTCTAACTTTTGCAGGCGATGTTGGTAGTTGTCGTCTGTCGTTAATTGATGTGTGAGGGTGACACGTAGTGAGGGGATCTGGGTCTCCAAGGGGAGGACTGCCTCACTCCCGTATACCAGGGAGAATGGTGTATTTTTGGTGGCTGTTCGGACTGTGGTGCGATAAGCCCATAAGCATTCGCCGAGCTTCTCGTTCCAGTCGTGTTTGTTGGATGAGACAAACTTCTTGAGGAGTTTGATGATTGTTTTGTTGAATGCCTCTGCTAATCCGTTTGCGGCCGGGTTGTATGGTGTCGAAGCGACATTCTGAATACGGTGCTTATCACAAAACCGATAGAATGCGTAGTTTGCAAACTGCGGACCGTTGTCATAGATGATCCTTCGGGGCAATCCAAAGCGGTAGATGACATGATGCTTAAGGAAGCTGATCACGTTTGAAGTCTTAACTTCTGTAAGTGGGACAGCTTCCGCCCATTTGGAGAAGTAATCCGTGATCGCAAGTATGAAGCAATGTCCTCGGGAGGAATGTGGGGTGATTGGACCAATGATGTCCATTCCCCATGCTTCGAATGGCCAGGACACCACCGTCGGATATAAAAATTCGGATGGTTGGTGGATGAAGTCTGCGTGGACTTGGCAAGCTTTGCATTTTCTAGAATAATCTATCGCATCTGCCACCATCGTGGGCCAATAGTAGCCCATTCGGCGAAGGCAATCTTGTAGTTTCGGGCCGGGCTGGTGGGCTCCACAGACACCGTCATAGGCTTCTCGTACGACTTCTTTGGCTTCTGTGTTTGACAGACACCGAAGCAGTAATCCATCGTAGGAGCGGCGATGCATTGGGATGCGGAGATGATGTAGCAGACCTTTCGGGATGATGCTTATGGAAGAGCCAGGATCAATGTGCATCCGATCCACCTTCACGTCGCCGATGTATCTCGTGTAGTATAGAGGGCGATCATGTAGGTTGGTTTTGATGAGCATGTCCTGCGGAGTGAAGACGATGTTGGGCATTGCTTCCGTGCAGGCACTATCTTGGAGATCCATGGGTGAGTCCTCCCCAGTGAGGTTAGATTGAGCGAGATAGGCATCGGTATTTTGGAGTGCTTCGCTCAATGCAATACGAACGTCTTTGGAGAGCCTCAGGAGTTCATATAATGATAATTTGGCCGGAGTGTTAGCCAATTGTGCTAAGATGTCAAAGTTGTAGGGCCTCTCTAGCCCTTGGGCTGCATCCTTTCGGAGAGATTTGTCGAAGCGAGTCTCCTTCGGCCTAGGCTTGTCGGTCGTCGAAGGCTGAGCCGGTCCCAGAGTATCAGTTGCAGTAGGTTGATAATTTTCAGCTGGACTATCAACCACAGGTTGGGATTGTGCTCCGGACCGCGTGACGACGGTTGTAGCTTCCTCGTTGTCTGCTGAAACTGTACGGCAGGTCTTGATTTTTCTACTCTTTTTGTTGGTGGGAGATGGTGTGAGCCGAGTCACTTCTGACACCAATTCTGGATAGACCCACATGACCTCTCCTCGTGAGGTGGTGAGAGGTACTAGACCAGCAGCTTGTTCTCGGGACGGAGGAAGATTGGTAATCTTCATTATCGCGAGAGGGACGGGGATTACCCCGTCTTGAGTCTCCGTCGGAGGGAAGTTGTCGAATTGTACGGACACCATATTAGCTGCTACAGTTACCTCTTCGAAGTCGATGGCCAGAGCGTTCGAATCGATGAGGCTTTGGATGTACCGTTTTAATTGGTAGCAGTCATGTGTAGCGTGGTGTACATAACGATGGTAATGGCAGAACTTCGAGTTCTCCAGATCAGCCGGTCGAGGCTCCCGTCTTGGTGGAGGAAGCTGAATTCTACCTCCTTGTATGAGCATGTCTAAGATAGGCTCCACGTGGCCATCTTCGAAAGAGTAAGTGATTTGAGGCCATTGCTTGTCTGCTGGCTGTGGCTCGGGCTTCTGGGTCGTGTCGGCCACCATAGCCTGTTTTTCCTTGCTGTCCCGATTGTTGGAGGGGTTATCCCCATTATCGTTGTTAAGACGCTTGCCCTTGTTTTCCCTTTCTGAGATGTGAAACCCCAGTTGGCGGGCCTTCTTCAGTCGTTCTTCAGCGCTTGTGGCGCTAATGATGAATGCCTTCCAATCTTTGAATTGACTCTCGCCCATCCAGAGACTGATCGTTGGAAGCAGTCTCTTTTGGCAGATTTCAATCAAAGAAGAATCCGAATTTCCGGAAGACAGCTTCATGGCGGTCTGGCGGAACCGCTCAATATAGTTCCTCGTTAACTCCTTCTCCCCTTGGACGACGTCCATGAGAGTGGACATAGTGACGTCTTGTCCTACTTCATAGAACCGTTCCAAGAACATGCGCTTGAAGCCGGCAAAAGAATGGATGCAGTTGTCCGGTAGATTGCGGTACCAATCGAAGACGACTCCTTCCAATGCTCCAATGAATAACCGTGTGAGGATTGCATCTTCATGGGGCAGATGGTCGGTGGTGACCTCAAAGTAAGTGATGTATCGACTTGCTGAGGTTTTGCCATCATACGGGTTGATGTTGAACGGCTTATATCTTGGTGGGAATGACATATCTCTCCACTCAGCAGGGTATGGTTGCCGCATTGTGAGATCTTAAGCGTTTTCTCGGGCATGAAACATGGCACGGAGCTCCTGGACCTCTCTTCTTACTTCTCGGGTCTCATCTGTCGCGGCGGGGGCTGTTATTTCGGGAAGATTATTGCCCTGGTTTGGTACCGCTGAGTTCGAATCTACATTGACCGCGGGGCCCGTGTTTGTTTGACCAGGCGCTCCTCCTTGTAAAGTGGGCAGGGCCGCTTTAATCTCATCTACAGACTTGACCAAAGCAAGTAATATGGCTTCGAGACTGTCGATGCGCTGGCGATCACTGGAACCACCTTGATCGCTGTCTGTCATGAATACCGTCCTTACGTGAGGAGTGATGGAAGGAACGGTAGAGGATGTGTCCTCTGAGTCGTACCCATGCACCGAGAAATCATCGAAATAGGTGGGGATGTTCTCTTCGGGCTCAGACTCGGAGGGGATGGTATCCCCAGCTTCAGAGCTTGCCTTGTCTTGAGAGTCATGGATGTCCTCGGGGACATCAGCATTTGTTGCATCTGACGGGAGGGTCGTTTCTCCGGCTCATCTCCTCGAAACATCGGATTGTTGTGGACGTTCGGAGGAGTGCTACCTCCAGTTCCTACGACCCCCAGCGATGTGGACGATGAATCTCCCGTTGCAGCAGGTTTTGTCTTCGAACGGGTGTGTTGGAATACTCCGGTGGAGGACAACCGTTTAGCCGACAATTGCTTAGCTGTAGTGGTTGATATCTTCGGACTGGATATGCTCGTTTTCTTCCTCCTCTCTTCGGCGGGGACTCTTTGAGCAGAATTGCAGGAGACAACAGGAGGTGCCTCATCTTCTGAGTTCGGGTGCTGTAGCCTTTGGAAGACGGATGGCTGAGCTTCCGTCATTGTCGCGTTGTTGCAGCAGCAATTGACGATGATTTGGGTGCAGCAATGTCCAAGAGAGGACTCTTTGCACACCGACACTCCTTCTCTTTCCTTGCGTTTGTGGAGGATCGTCTCTCGCAGGTCAGAGGAACCACTCTGTCTGTTTGCCGCGGGGGGCTGGACTTGAGTGGTTGTATACAACTTTCCATCCGAGGCCCGTGTGATAGTCAACGGGATGCTCCGTTAGTCAGAGGTTGGGACAGCTGACTGGGCTCGATGAGCCCGCGCTGTCCTAGACTTCTTTCTTCTAGCACTTGTGGGTACGTAATAGGAGGAGTCCAAGTTGAATGCCACAGAGTCTGGCTTATCATACAGAGAATCATCAGGGTCGGGACCGTTTGAGAGACGGTCGGGACCGTTTGAGAGACGGTCGAAGACCGATCGAGAGAAGCGTGGAACGGACGCTATGCTGCTAGAGTTGGGTACCGTGCAGGCTGTCTGCTTGCGGTCTATCGGATGAGTTATCTTTGGGCATCTAGGAGTCACGACCGTACAGGCTGGCCGCATACGGTTGGCAATAGTGGCCGCATGAATTTTTTACAAGCGACTGACTCCTGTAGCCTTATGTGTTTCATCCATGTGATTGGTGACCGTAGCTGCATAAACTATACGGTTGCCAGATGTGACCGCATGATTCTTCTTCATGCGGCTAGCGACTGTGGCCGCATGGGCTTTGTCCATGCGGCTAGCGGATGTGATCGCATGAGCCTTTTTCACTCGACTAGCACCCCTATGTGGCTCAATTCGCGTAGAGTTCCTCTTTGCCCCTGCAAGTCCAGCATCATAGTATTTTCTTCTGCCGGACTTGGGGACAGCAGAGTTGTCTACGGTTTGAAGTGGGGCCGCAGAAGAGTCCTTCTCGCCGTTTTGAGCAACAGAGGGTACACCGTCGGGGGCTTGGGAGGAGCAAATAATTTTGGCCTCCACTCTCTGTGAGCCTTTGTCGTGCGGGTGCGCTTCTGGACCGGGCCAGCGCTTCCTTCGGAGAGCATCTCTTCAAACGCTTGTTGGTCGAAGCGGACGACCATCTTTTGTTGCGTGGAGCCAAGTTTGGCTGCATCCGATTGCGTCACCAACTCCTCAGCCGTGGAGAAGTTAGTCCCCAGCAGAGTCGCCATCGTGTTTGCCATTGATTGTAAAAGTACAGAACAATTATCGGAGGACTGAACTTAGACTCACAATACAAACTCGCTTGTACAAAGAAAGCCTAGGAACGAAAACCTAGGTACAGCAATCTAAGTACAATTGTTTATTTTAGATTCTGGGGGGTGACGATAGAGGCTCGGGAAGGCGACGGCAGCCCTGCCTTACTCCTTGGACGATCGGTATGCAGCCTTGGCTCCTTGTGAAAAGATGGTTGGCGTTGACGAAGAAGTGCTCTTTTTGCTCCTCTGTTGCTCTCCTGGCTTCTTTCTCTCTCTCTGTGTATTCTCTCTCTGACTCTGTATATTTTTATTCTTTTTGTTGTCGGTCCCTGTGCAAAGAAATGATGCTGGCTATTTATAAGAGTGGGGTATGATCATTAGGGTTTGCTAATGATCATTTGTTTAGAATGTCGGCGCTCCTTTAATCCATCTGAATCCTTGATCCTGATTACAATGAATCTAGGCCATTAATGCAGATAGCACCGAATCTCGTGAGCAATTAATGCTAATTGCTTTAAATCTTCATGATTGATTATACCAATGCCCGATTGCTCGCCACATGTCCCATTGGCTTGATGATAAATGATATGCCTTGATCTCAGTAATTATGACGATGATGTCAAATATATTTGTTGAGATTCGATTAAATCGTTGATTGATCCGATGCCACGTGTTTTGATTGTGGGTCCTGCCAGAGCCGCATAGGATGGGCAACGCTTGAACCGCAGGGAGATACTCTTCGTGAGCCGCATAGGACAATGCTTCATCGAACCGCAGGAAACGAACTCTCAATGAGCCGCATATGCATAGTCTTTACGAGCCGCATGAGCTAGCGTTGTATTGAGCCGCAGGGGCTGAGCTCTCAGTGGGCCGCATATGGCTGATTTCTGCTAGTCATATAGGGTGACTTCTCAGTGAGCCGCATGAAGCTGTTCTCTATTTAAGCCGCATGAGATTTGCCACGTGGCAACCTAGGATTTCTGACGGATCGGGTCAGAGATCTTCTTCTTTTCCCAAAGCGTCTGTCATTATGGCAGAGCCATTATGACACTTTATGCCAGAGCCGCCACAGTCGTCAAATCGTGTCAGAGCATTAAATGAGGCCACTATTCAAAGGGCCAGCTGTAGGGAAGGATCACAGGGGGACACGTGGCATCGATCGAGCCACATATTCCTGCTGAACCGCATACACTCTAGAGCCGCATGAGACGGAGAGTCTTCCTTTGAACTGTATAAGACAGCTCCCATATGAGCCGCATGGGCTTCGTATCCGGAGCCGCATGGACCATTATTCTGATATTTTTCATACTTCTACAACGACGCGGCCTGCCGTAGGTAAGTTCTAACGTAAATTTATATTATGCTTGCCATTGCTCATTGAAATTCATTAGGATGGTTAGAAACATTCATGAACTAAGTCATATAAACTCTTCAACCAAATGAGAGCTTGGAACTTAATTTACCACGTACCAGTACAAAGTGTAATGTACTGATCCTCGCTCTCCACACAGGTACCCTGAACCACGAAGGGCGTGCCACCTAAAAGCTCAAGGCGACGTGAACCCTTTTGAAGCCTCGTCCGCTTGTGAAGGCTTGTTTTCTGGATTCCTTTGAAGAAGACCCCGCACTCAGTCCAAAAGAAGATGACGACTCGACTACCCGCGATAGCAGGTGGAAAATGTGTAATAGTTTTTGCTTGTAAAAAGGGGATGTAATGTATGGAACGACTATCTCATCAGCGTTCGTTTTTTAAGTCGAGTCATGTTGTAGCCTGCGCGACAATGATTGTAAAGGAGTCAATGTAAATGAAATGTTAATATCAATGAAAAGTCTACTTCTATTTCAAATGTGTCAATCAATTTCTCTGCATACTCTAACTTGATGTTGTGTTTCGGATAACCTTATGAATGTGCCTTGTGCGATCGCAATTTCGGTTCGTACGGCATCACGTCCGGGGGACGACTATCGATTCTACGGAATCGGGGCGTGACACTTGTTATGCCCTTTGGAGCGACCAATGTGCCGGCTATATTCATGGACCTCATGAATCTATCTTTATGCCTTATTTGGATCAGTTCGTGATCGTGTTCATAGACGATATCCTGGTCTACAGCAAGAGTGAAGCGGAGCACGAGCAGCATCTCAGAGTTGTCCTCCAGATTCTTCGAGAGCACCAGTTGTATGCCAAGTTCAGTAAATACGAGTTCTGGCTCGATCGTATTTCATACTTGGGTCATATCATCACCAGAGAGGGAGTAGAAGTGGATCCCCCGAAGATCGTGGCTATCAAAACCTGGCCAGTGCCCAGCACCGTTGCAGAAGTTCGCAGTTTTCTTTGATTGGCCGGCTATTATCGGAGATTTGTTTCGGACTTTGTTCGAATTTCAGCACCACTGACGCAGTTAACCCGCAAGGATGTGCAATTTTCTTGGACAGCAGAATATCAGGAATCTTTTGAGAAGCTGAAGCGAGGCTTGATGACGGTACCCATTCTCACACTTCCAGATGGGACCGGAGGATTTTCAGTGTACTGTAATGCTTCAGACAGAGGATTAGGATGTGTTTTGATGCAGCATGGGAAGGTAATAGCTTATGCGTCACGACAACTTCGTGATCATGAGAGGAATTACCCGACCCACGACTTGGAACTGGCAGCAGTAGTGTTTGCACTCAAGCTTTGGAGATACTACTTGTATGGAGATAGGGTGGAGATTTTCACCGACCACAAGAGTCTGAAGTATGTTTTCATCTAGAAGGACCTTAACATGCGTCAGAGAAGATGGCTAGAGCTGCTTGTGGATTATGATGTCAACCTGCAGTATCATCCTGGAAAGGCCAACGTTGTTGTAGATGCATTGAGCAGGAGAGCCGGAGTTTATTTTTTGACAGCGCAACCAGAGTTGTTGGCAGATCTTCAGAAGATGGGTATAGAAGTTGTCCTTCCTACCAATATGGCATTGATGGCCAGCATGCAAGTTCAGTCCAGTATAGTTGATAGTATCAAGATAGCTCAGTCCTCCGATTCTAAGCTTCAGCGGCTTAGAGCAGAATGTGAAGCCGGACGACGACCCGAATTATGCATTCATGAAGATGGTACACTTCGACATGGTAAGCGTCTTTGTGTACCCAGTAGAGATATTAGACAGGAGGTCATGGCGGAAGCTCACAGTTCTCAGTATTCAATTCATCCCGGTAGCACGAAGATGTACCGTGATATCCGTCAGCACTTTTGGTGGAATGGCATTAAGAGGAAGATAGCTCGGGTTGTCTCTCGGTGTTTGGTTTGCCAACAAGTCAAGGCTGAACATCAGAGGCCAGCTAGACTTCTTCAGCCCTTGCCAATTCCAGAATGGAAGTGGGAGCATATAACCATGGATTTCATGACTGGATTACCTAGATCCCCAGCCGGTAGAGATGATATTTGGGTTATAGTTGACAGGCTCACGAAGGTGGCTCACTTTCTTCCGTTTAGAGTTGGTCAGTCGACAGCTCAGCTAGCAGAGATGTATCTTCGACAGATTGTCAGATTCCACGGTGTTCCAGTCAGTATCACCTCGGACCGGGATTCAAGATTTACGTCACACTTTTGGCGTAGCTTGCAAGAGAGTTTGGGAACACACCTCCAGTTCAGCTCAGCTTATCACCCACAGACAGATGGTCAGTCGGAGCACACGATCCAGACTCTTAAGGATATGTTGAGATCTTGTACACTTGACTTCGGTGGTTCATAGAAAGATCACCTGCACCTGGTGGAGTTCTCATACAACAACAGTTTCCAAGCTAGTATCCAGATGGCACCGTTCGAGGCCCTGTATGGAAGGAAGTGTAGATCCCCACTAGCTTGGGATGATGTTGGAGAGAGGCATATGCTTGGTCCTAGGTACATAGGGCCGTTCGACATTCTGGAGCGAGTAGGAGATGTGTCCTATCATCTCGCTCTTCCGTCGTCTCTGAGTGAGGTGCATGACGTGTTCCATGTATCCCAACTACGACGGTATATCCCAGACCCGGGTCATATCCTGGATCATTCGAAATTGGTTGTGGGTACCAACCTTTCGTATGAGGAGAGACCCGTATCCATATTGGACCAAAGAGAGAAGATACTCAAGAACAAGACTATCAAGTTAGTCCGTGTTTCTTGGGGTCATCACACTTTGGGAGGGTCAACGTGGGAGCGTGAGGAAGATATCCGATCGCGATATCCCGACCTGTTTGACTCGTGAGGCATAATATCTTTCCTATGCCTCATGTCTTCGATTCCTTGCTTGTAGGAATAATTGCTTGATTGCTTAACTAGTATAGCTTGCCTGTGAGTAGTATAGCTTGTCCTTGCATCTCTAGCCACTTGATTAAATTCCAAGGACGAAATTCTTTTAAGGTGGATAGAGTTGTAATGACCATTGTTCGTATTACGTATTTTGGAATACGTGTACGTAAGTGGACCCGTATTGCATGTCTCCTTGGTTGGTTCGGCCCAACTTGACTTGGTTCGGCTTTGTTTAGCATGGTTCAGTTTTGCTTGATTTTAATGTGAACCAAACCACTCCCACCTACCACCACCCCCTTCATTAAATATCCCACCACATATTTCTCTCTCCTCATTAACTCTTCTTCTTCCCCACAATTACTTCTCCACCAACCTGAGAGTGAAAGGTTTAGGCAAGTGCACCTTGCTTCATGGAGGAAGTCCATTTTTATTGTTCTATTGTCTTCCTCATGTGTTTCTAACCCACTTTAGTACTTTGCATTTTTTATTTCCATGGTTAAATTCTTGTAAATCTAGCTTTGTGGTGTTTTCGGTTTTCGGAAGTTTTGATCTATCAAACTTGCATATTTGCTAGTTGATGATCCCATGTTGCAGAGAATTTCGTTTGGTCCAAATTTGACCTATGGGATTTTGCTGAGCCGTATGGACATTTTTAGCACTCAGCCGCATGGCCCTTGCACATTTTAATATCTTGGCAAGCATGCGCATTTTAATGCATTACCAAGCATCAGCTTGCATGCCTACGCCAAACACTTGGCCGTATGTACCAGCACTTGGCAGCATGCAAATGCTGAAGCCAGCCGCATAAGCATTCAGGAATGCATTAATGTATTACTTTAATGCATTCTAAATGCATTTCCTTGAAGCCAGCCGCATATGGCTTAGGAATATTTAGTTAGTGCATTTTTTTAATATATATTAATGCATGCTTTTAGTTAATGCATATTAATGCATGCTTTTGGTAAATTAATGCATTAGTGCACTATGTATTACTTTTGCATGCCTTAAGCAAGGCCTAACGTGCAAGCATCTAAATGCATGTGTGTACTTTTGTATGCATTTAGCAAAGCAACATGCAGCTTATTCATATGAGCCGCATATGGCTTGTTTTCAATAAAGGCATACTAATGCACGCCTCCTTGCATTGGCCTTTGGAACTTAAGTCAGCTGCATATGCCTTGCCATGCAAGCATACTTTGTATGCTTGCCATCAGCCGCATATGTTTTGCCATGTTACATAGTATCATATGCTTTTGCATGCAAGTATATATGAGCCGCATATGTTTTGCCATGCAAGCATATTTTATAAGCTTTGTCATGATACATATTTTAATATTTTAATATGCCTTGCCATGTTACATATTTTATATGCTTTGCATATATAAGCCGCATATGGGAACGAAGTCAGCCACATGTACATTAATGCATTATATTAATTCATGCAAGCATGCATGCTTAATTATTAGCATCAGCCGCATGACATATTTAGTGTATTATACTAATGCATGCAAGCATACATTTAATATATATATATATATATTATATTAATATAATGTATTTAATGTATTAATGCATATTAATGCATTATGTTTATGCATTATATTAATGTATTAAATACGTTGGCCTGCAAGCATGCATGCTTAAATATTTAGCATGCTTATATATTTTGCTCAGCAGCATATGGCCAAGTGACTGCTGGCCGCATAAAAATTTTTCCGAGTCGCATGAGTCCCCCACAGCCTTTGCCCCTTCTAATATTTAATTACTAAATGTGTACTTGTGCTAAATTAATTGTTCCCTGACACGATGGTGACCCGTTGTGGTGCACTTTTGACATGACGTGATAGTGGCCCGACGTGGCGCACTCCTGATAGTGAACATGACATGACAAGATTGAATGGCCTGGACACCATGGATGATTGTGTTTGTATAATTGAACCGGTAATGTTTGCATCATGTCTACGACAGGGATCCCTGAGTACCACGGTCAGGGGTACCTACTGTAAATGGCTAAGCTAATAACTAGAATAATTCAGTAGTCATGAGAGATTTTCCCAGCTACAGGCGATCCCGTTATCCCGGCCACCATTGTTGTACTTGTAGCCCGCCGATGAGTAGGGCACAAGTCTAAATTCATTGATATATGGAAGGAACGATGTACTGCTTAATGAAACCAAATCGCCTGGATAACCCGGATTAGCTGCAGGGCTTGTGGCTGGAGGAACATCTCACTGCATGTTGTGATAACCCTAGTTAGCTAATGAAGCAAGCTGTAGTCACTGAGTGGCCGGGAACGAGTGTATGGTGTAGTTTCAGTGCTTGATCGCATGATTGTCACTTTTAACAATAAAGATCAGAGGCTAAGTTCTGTTCAGGCGAAGGGTTACAACCCCGGTCCTTGCTTGGTTTAAGGGTTGTAACCTGGCTCCCGGAGCAGTTCTAAGTCCTTTCTTCATTTATTGTCTTATTACACCCCACGTCATGCTTGTAATGTCTTACCTTACCAATAGAATTTGGAGACGGAGTTCTATTCAGGTGAAGGGTTATAACCCCGGTCCTTATTTGGTTTAAGGGTTGTGACCTGGCTACTTGAATGGTTCCCTCGTACTGCATTATGACTGTTGTTGTTCTTTTACTTTCAGTTCTTTTAACTGCTTAAAGATATATTTTCTGATGTGCCAGTTTTAGTTCTTAAGTGAAGCCTCCTTTGTGGCACTTGCTTTTTTTGGGATCTGACCCAGCTGGTTTTGTGTGGCCATATTTCGGAGCAGCCTCAGAGGATCTACCGACCTTCCAGCCCGATGGTGACCACCAGGCGTAACCAAGGCAACGAGTGGGTTTATTTTTGCTCTCCCACTCTATTGTAAATTTTTTATTTTGAGGCGTTTAGCCGGCGAGCACTTGTTAGCTCGTATTGCATACCTTATTATTGTCTGCCTACGGGCTGTAACATGATCGACAGATCCTAGGGTTGATCATGTATGACTAAACTCTTGCTAGTCCTCACATTTTGTAACGACTAGCTTCATGATCAGCTGGATATGTAATGTTCGGGACGCCTTACTATTGTATATTTGGTGATCTTACATCTTATAACTTTACTTGCTTGCTTGAGATTGAGACAATTAGGCTTGTTATTGACCATAGGAGACTGATGGATTGTAGTTAAACCCTCATATATCTAGACAACCATGACTGTATAGTGGGGTGGATTCCATTTCATTATACGTAACTGGCTATGTATGCCCCCGCTCTCCAGTATTCTGGTTCTGGGACGTTACATTTCCGACAATTAGATTAATTATGGAGAGAAGATCTTCTTCTTCTTTTCCATAAGAGTTGGCATCGTTTTGAAAGAAGAACGAAAACTCTTGAATCTTTATTCATGTCAAATTTTTTTGTACAAAACAAAAAAAATTAAAAATTAGGTTTCTGTCAACTGTTCTCCGTCGATATCACACGAAGAATAGTCATTCTCCGTATAAATTAACACGAAGAATGCCATTCTCCGTGTTGAATGTCATTCTCCGTGTTACTAACACGGAGAATGGCCATTCTCCTGTGTTTTAACATTTGAATGACCATTCTCTGTGTCATTTAACACGGAGAATGCCATTCTCCGTGTAATTTAGAACGGAGAATGCCATTCTCCGTACTAAATTACACGAAGAATGGTCATTCTCCTACGTTTTAACACTAGAAATGACCATTCTCCGTATAACTTAACACGGAGAATGCTATTCTTCGTGTAAATTAACACAGAGAATGCCATTCTCCATTTTATTTAACACGGAGAATGGCATTCTCCGTGTTTCTAACATGGAGAATGACCATTCTCCTGCATTTTAACACTCGAATGGCCGTTCTTCGTGCTAAATTACACGGAGAATAGCCATTCTCCGTTTTATTTAACACGGAGAATGACATTCTCCGTTTTATTTAACATAGAGAATGGCATTCTCCGATTCTCCTGCGTTTTAACACTGGAATGACCATTCTCCGTGCTAAATTACACAGAGAATGGCCATTCTCCGTGTAAATTAAGACGGAGAATGGCATTCTCGTGTTACTAACACAGAGAATGGGCATTCTCCGTGTAAATTAAGATGGAGAATGACATTCTCCGTGTTATTATCACGGAGAATGGCCACCCTCATGCAAAATTAAAATTATTCTTGTTCTAACACGGAGAATGGCCATTCTCCTGCATTTTATGGTCAGTTGAAACTTTGGAGGGCCATAACATTTGACTTCGAGGTCGAAACGAGGTCCGGTTTGTCGCAAAATGAGCGTATCTTCGAGGAGCCTGAGATAAACTATTTTTATCGTTTATCGGCCTTTCAAAATTTTAGAATCGCAAAAAAATGATGTTTGGACCTCCGTTTTAGCACTTTTGTCGTTTGTCTCGATCTTTTCAAAAAAATTCGACGAGTTTTTGAAATTTTTTGAGGAAAAAACCTAGATTCGAAAGTGAGCAGCGTATGGAAGAAGATGAAGTATCGAAACATTTTTTTAAGAGTAGTTTCGTGGGTGTTTTCAATAAATTAGAAGGAAGGGTAAAACGGTCATTCGGAACCCTCTTTATATATTTTTTTTCTAATTCTGGGCATGCGATGAAATGTTATTGCGCGGTGGATTTTTCATAAATTTTTTTCGTTTTTTGGACATTTCATAAATTTTTCCTTTATATTCCTATGTTTAGTGACTATTTAAATATTCCCCCCAAAAAAAATTAAAAAGGATAAAAAAAAACTAAGATTAAACCAAAAAAAAGTTCTTTAAAAAATATTAAGAAATGAAAGAACCGGAAAAAAAGAAGAAGACAAAATTCGTTCTCAGAAAAATAAATAAATAATTTCTTAAAAAATAAAAAATGAAACAAAACCAAAAACCATTCTTAAAAAATTAAAAAGATAAAAAAAATGAAAATGAAAAAAAAGGTTAAAGACCATAAAAAGCAAAAAAATCTTTAAAATGAAACATAAAAAAAAAACTGTAAAAGAAAGCTTTCAAAAATGAAAAGGATAAAGAAAAGAAAAGAAAAGAAAAAGGGTACTACGAAAAAAAAACAGTAAAAAAATTGTTTTTGTTCGGAAAAAAGATATATCTACATGATTCACATATTTTGTGGATAATTTATTTATCATAATATTTATAATTTTCAAAAATAAATTTTTATAAGTTCACTAAATATGGGAATAGATATTCATCATAAATTTGACCAAGAATAAAAAAATTAACTCTATACCAATTAAATGGTCATTAACAAAGGTTCTTCCTCTACAATTTTTTTTTAAAAATTTCGTCCTCCTCATAATTTTTTATAATTTCGGTACAATGTGTAAAAAATTACGTATTTAAAAAACCTCTCTCTTTGGCTTCAGATCCAATAGTTTTGTCTACTTCAAAAGTGCACTAGCTTTTTGCTCCGAGCTTCCTTCTGTGCAATGTTTGAACGTCTGCACTCTAGTTCTTTGTTCTTGTCTTGAGAGTAACTTAAATATTATGGGGCATGGACCCAGATCCACTTTTTGTATATTTAAACTGTAGTTTTAGTTTATTCTAAACTATACGGCTTTCAAATCTAGGAATTTGATATTCAAAAAAGTGTGAGGCAGTGCTGGAAAGAAGTTGTTTAGTTAGAAAGATTGTTTTTAGGCAGGCCTAAGTTGCAGAGCAGATGAAGGGAATTTTTTTAAGTCTTTGGATTCTATGTAGAACAGGGTGGCCCAAACTGTATTAAATGTTAGTAATTCTTACTGTTTTTATAGTCAAGGACTGCCTAATGTTAGCAATCCTGTATAGATTCAGTATTATCAAACTTTTGACAGCCTTTGGCAGCCCTTATCATGGCAAGAACTGTTAAAATTTATACAGTCCGGACTATACACAGGACTGCATAAAATAATCACTGTTGGAAAAGTAAATATATCTTTGACTTGCATAATTAATTAATCATAAATATTTTATTAAAAATTGGCAACGAGTTTACCTATTGGATAGGCGTGTCCTTTCCAAACATTATATCTACTCATTATATTGTGTCTCTTTGTCATTTATAAAATTATAGTATTTTGAGTAATTCAACTCAAATTAATACATCAAACATTAAATCCAAAAAAAAAGAGAGACTACCTATATTTCTTCGTCCAGTTCCTTTGGTGTGAAGTACTGTTACCGAAGGAGAAGAATCATTGTATCTTGGAAGAGTAATCGCCATTAAACCGTAACCATCGGTGCAGGACGAATATTGTCTTAAGGACATTGAACCAAGTTCAAGTCTCGGTTAGATCGTTATTTTATATTTTAATTTCAGAGTCTAAAATACAGAGTTGTGAATTTATACTAATAATCTTAAGACAATATTTTTTTAAACTTTTTCTACTATGTTTTTGGTTCATAGAGTCAAATAGAACGTAAATTACATTAAAGTTTCGTAGTGTAATTTGTTGGAGTTTTGGTTTTTTCCTTTAGAAAACTTTAGTCCCACATCGGAAAAAATAAAGAGATTGTATCTCTATATATTAGCTTTGCTATTATTGGAGATGCACATGTGGTGTGGAGGTGCACATGGGTTTGCCATGTGGGATTATTTTTCTAATGGAAAAAAGGCTAAAATCAACAATTAAAACATTCATGCTTTTTGCTCTTGGAAAATTAATTTCAATGGGAGCTAAGCCCCGTAGGGGCTTAGCGACTCGGACTCGGGCTCGAGCTCGGACTCATGAGGCGTAATGTGGCGTTTTGTTGGCGCACTTTGCTCTTAGCACGTCAGCATCGTCGCTAGGCTCATAGTGCGCTTTAGTTGCACTCGTTGCGCTGCCCAGGTTGCGCTGAGTTGTGCGGGCGCGCTGCGTGCGCCGTGTGCGCAGTGCGTCTATTGTGCGCAGTTCAGTGTGCGCTCTGTCGCGCAGAGTGCAAGGAGCGCGGGGTGTGCGCAGTTGGCGCAACTTGCAGCAGAACGTGCGTTTGCACGTTCTGTGCGGTTGCTACATGTTCGGGGTAGTTTTTACCACGTCCCTAACTTTGTGGCAACCGAACAGTTGCTGCAGGGCCTGTATTAGGCATCCTCTCTCTCTCAAGACTATTTACAGAATAGAAAGAGAAGCCACTACAGAAAGTTTACAAAGTGTTTTTTAACACAAGTAAACAGAGAATTCAGAAGTGTTCTTTAACACAGTTCTGATCTTCCGGTAGCCTTCAAGAGAGAGAGAGGAAAGGCGCCGCACCAGCGTTGCTTTTGTACGAGTGTTCGTGTCCATCCGAGGAGTCAGAAGAGCAGGAGTGTTCCAAGTTCTCCGACGAACTTGCTGGTTCCTGGAAGCTGTTCGTGTAGGACGAATAAAGCTTTGAGCAACGGTAATTATTCACCCCAGCAGGAGTTCTTCTATCTTTCACCAGTCGCCTTCTTCGTTGCTGCCAGTAATCCTGATTGTATCTTCTTTTTAGAAGTACTACGATCTGATTGCTGTTGATTACGAAATCTTTTTAGATTCTCGTAATTCAGAATTACCTTCCTTGAAGTGTTGATTTGAAACATTGTTTTTACAATTGTTTCATTTTCTTAGTTTTCCATCGAAAAATTGTGCCCCGGCACTAACAATCTCAAAGCTTTATTGCTACGATGGAAAACTTTAATGCTTCACTCCTTAATACTGACTTCTGTAAGTTAGAAAAGTTTGATGGAGAGCATTATCAAGTCTGGAAGAGAAATATTTATCTCACTCTTCAACTCAGAGACGTTAATCACGTGCTTCTTGAAGAGGAACCTACTGTTCCAGATACTAGGTCTGCTGCCGCAATCACTGCGGCTACTAAACTTCAGGCTAAATGAAGAAGGGAGAATAGCATTTGCAGGTTGCTTATCCTGAATGCTATGGAGGATTCTGTCACGCCCCAGAACCAGAATACTGGAGAGCGGGAGAATGACTCAGCCAGCTACGTATTACGGGTAGAGGAATACCGTATAATACGATCAATGCTGTCTAATAAGACGAGGGGGTGCATACTACATGAAAGTCATACTATGGTCACTTCACATCTATTGTCTCAATCATTCAAACACGAAACAGAAATAGAGAACATGTAAGATAAAGCAGTAAGGCATCCCAAACGCTCAGTCAAAATGTTCTTGATATCTGGCTTTACAAAATATAGCCAGATGACGAAGCAAGGTATACACAATTGTTATCAGCTGCAGTCTAACTTAATTACAATTATGTAAAAGTAAGTACAAGACAATCCGACTAACATGTCGGTGCCAAACGGCAAAATATAAAGTAAGTAACAAAACGAGCGGAGAAGTAAGGAACCTACTCGAGTCCTCCTGCGATCATCCCTCTAGTATTGACCATCTTGGAGGGAGAAGTAAGCTGAGTCCTCGGGAACCGGCTCTAGATCTGGCCATACAAAACCAGAGATGTTAGACCTCTAATAGCAAGTACCACAAGGAAGTACGATATGAGGAATTTAAACCAGTAAATAAGAGAATATAATAATAGATCTTTGTTTGCTACTGGGATTCACACAACGTCACGACACTTCGAACCAACTTCCCAACCAAACAAGGACAGAAGTTGGCCCGTCATGTCTCGACACTCTGATCATCTCAGTTAGTCAACAGAGTAGGTACAGTACACAACCAAATCAATTTAAACGGCCATGCAACTACTACGGCTTGCTATTGTGGGTTCCAAGTTATCTTGGAATTATGCGATAAAGAATTCCTCAGTTCTTACCATGTGCAAGCAAGGCTAGTTTACCCAGTCAATCAATTGCGCCAATCAGGAATTAGACGAGTCCCAGCGGGACGCCCGTCATCAATATATCATATACAATAAATAATATAAGCAGATACCGCTCCCTGTCCGTGTGGCAGATTTGCAGTATCTGTGGGAACCAGCCGGCCTGTCGGGCACTTAATAGTCCCAAAGAGGGCTGCCATGTAAGAACTCGAGAATCTGTTCTCTCTATGCAATCATTATTTTATTTAATTTAATAGCCTCTATGTTGAGTGAAATTCCATGCCGTGGATCATGGTCATTCAAAATAAGTACTTTCGTACGGGGTACGATATGCACATCTCTACAACGATACCCGTGTGGTTAGGTTGTAGGTCTTACATAGCGTAATGCAACAATCAAAACTAGCCACGGAATAATCATGCCTTGACCATAAAGTACACATGATGCTTTTGTAGAAAAATAAATAAATTGAAGCCTGCATATGCCTGTATGCCAATATTCGGGATTGGCCAATCGATTATAATAGTTCATGATTAATATGAACGTGTCTCATTCATTCAATTCAATAAGACGAATAGCCAGTCTCTTAGTTCCAATTAGGAACACATGATCAATTATTAGTCAAGGTTACAATCAATATCAATCAATGTTAATTCGGGATAAGAATTAGTCAAAAGGCCCGAGAAATTATAGAAGTTCATGCAGCATGCGCCAGAAAACAGCATGCGCCAAAAACAGCATGCGCCAGAAAATAGCATGCACCAGAAACAACATGCGCCAGAAATAGCATGCGCCAGAAACAGCATACGCCAGAAAACAGCATGCACCAGAAACATCATGCGCCAGGAAACAGCATGCACCAGAAACAGCATACGCAAGAAACAACATACGCTAGGAAACACCATGCGCCAGGAACAACATACGCCAGGAACAACATGCGCCAGAAACAGCATGCGCCAGGAACAGTATGTGCCAGAAACAGCATGCGCCAGAAACAGCGTGCGCTAGAAACTGCATGCGCCAGAAACAACATGCGCCAGAAAACAGCATGCGCCAAAAACTGCATGCGCTAGAAACTGCATGCGCCAGAAACTGCATGCACTGCTCATCTTCTCCAATCAGTCTCTAATGGCCATGAAAACTCATGAACCAAAAAGACCATAAATTACTCAAAATAAGTCGAAATCAGGACTTCCAATAGTCAAAATTGGATAGAATCAAATTTCCTACAACATGGAACCATCAAAACTTAAAAAATAATAAAGTTACTAGATCAAAACCTAAAAATTCTAAAAATATATTAAACTTAGATCTACATGAAATGAGTCATAGAAATCGAAAATGCTATGTACTAAAGTATCTAAGAATCTTAAGAGAAAGACAATGGAAGAACAAAAATATAAATCTATCAAGAAACAAGTTGGCACTTGCCTAGCCCTCCTAGGTTGGTGGGGAAGTTATGAGGAAGAAGAAGAGTAATGAGAGGAAATAATAAAGAGAGAGAAAGGGGATGAGACTTTTAAATGAAGGAATGGTGGTAGGTGGTGTTTGCCATGAAATATAAAAGAACAGAATAATTATCGGAGGACCGGACTTTTACTTCACGTTACAAACTCGCTTGTACAAAGAAAGCCTAGTGACGAAAACCTAGGTACAGCAGTCTAAGTACAATTGTTTATTTTAGATTCTGGGAGGTGACGATAGAGGCTCGGAAAGGCGACGGCAGCCCTGCCTTACTCCTTGGACGATCGGTATGCAGCCTTGGCTCCTGTGAAGAGATGATTGGCGTTGCTGAAGAAATGCTCTTCTTGCTCTCCCTCTATTACTCTTCTGGCTTCTCTCTCTCTCTGTGTATTTTTCTCTCTGATAGCGTATATATTTTTTTACAAGGGAATGGCACCTTGCTATTTATAATAGTGGAGGCATCATTAGGGTTTGGATGATTACCCATTCTCAAAGTGGCGGCAGCCTGATGTATAATCAATCTGGACCCTTAGTTTAGGGCGTGAAGGATCTGGACCATAAATGGGGATAGTATTGAATCCTGTGAATGATTAATACTGATTGCTTTAAATCTTCATGATTGGTTGTGTCAAGCTTGGATCTCTCTCCACGTGTCCCAATGGCTTGATCATGAATGATATGACCTGATCTCATTAATTATGAGAATAACGTTAAATATGGTCATTGGGATCTGGTAAATCTCTGATTGATCTGCATCTCATAATCATCCTTGCTACCAGCTGTCAAGTCGTGGGGGCAATTGAATCTCTGCCACGTGTCTTAATGATGGACTCTGCCAGAGCCGTATAATATCTACGAACCGTATAAGACAGCATCTCAGTGAGCCACATAGGTATAGTATTTGCGAGCCGCATGGGATGGTTTCTCGGTGAGCCGCATAAGTATAGTACTCGTGAGCCGCATGGGATGGCTTCTTGGTAAGCCGCAGGAAGACGATTCTTTCCAGCCGTATGAAGTTGTTCTTCACTGGAGCCGCATGGGGGTAGCCACGTGTCAATCTCGGATCGTGTCAGAGATTTTCTCCTATTCCCAAAGAGTCTGTCATTATGACAGGGCCATTATGACACTTTATATCAGAGCCGTCAGTTGTCAAATCATGGCAGAGCATTAAATAGGGCCATTGCTCGATGGCCAGCTGTGTGAAGGGGTCCCATGGGGACACGTGGCGTTGATCGAGCCGCATATCTCTGTTGGTCGAATGTGAGCCGCATGTACTTCTGAACCGCATGCGGCTGGGGGACTCTTTCAACCGCAGGACTGTCCATATGTAAGTCGTATGGACTCTCCTGTCTCGAGCCACATGAGGCTAAGAGTCTCTCTGAACCGCATGGGACTGCTCCTGTATGAGCCGCATGGGGTTCTCCTGTTCTGAGCCGCATAGATCATCATTCTGATATTTTTCATGCTTCTACAAGACCCCCTTCAAAGTTTTCAATTTGCAAAATTGAAATACTTTGAATAAGAAGCATGGCCTTTGTTGACCACATAGATGATTCAGCCGCATAGATTTATCTGGCCGCATGAGCTGTTATGCCACATAGACTTTTTGTCACGTGTCCTAACCACGTGTGTAAATCTTCTGCATTAAATGCCCTTGATTCATTTTTTGAATTAACGCCGCCTCTTGGGGGAGGATCCCAAGGGTCAGTTTTGTTTTGACCGAAGCAGTTTTTTCTTTATTCTTTTAGGCGGCGCGTGGATCGAGGCGTTTGTTTGATTTTTCGAGCCTCCTTTGCCTATAAATAGGAGTAATTTTATTCTTTGAGGGTTTCTTTACCTTCTCTCTTTTGCTCGAACTCTTTGTTGTCGACTTCCTCTTCGTCTTCTCCCATCAACGATTGCCAATGGCTCCCAAGAAGACTACCGCTGCTACGGGCAAGAAGGCCGCGTCGTCGTCTGCGGCAGCGAAGGGCAAGAAGGCTGCGTCTTCATCGACGGCGGCGAACGTGGCGGCTCCTCCGCCGGCTGACGTGCCTGTTTTTCACCCCGACGTTCACCCGCCTATTGCTGGTAGGACCATCAACATGAACTGTTACGGCTACGCCGCATATTTTATGCACGAGCCTGTATTTCCAAGTATACTGCGTGTCCGACTCATGTTCGAGCCGCATGGGATATGACCCGGGCCTGAGCCGCATGAAAGTTGTTGTTTGCAGCCGCATAACTACTTCATCATCAGGGCCGCATAAGCTTATCTGGACTTGGACCGCATGAGCTCTTTCAAACTGAGCTGCATAAGCCTATTTCAGACTGAACCGCATAAGATCATTTAAACTAGACCGCATAAGCTCATCCGCACTGAACCACATAAGCCTATTTCGAGCCGAATCAGATAAGCTTATTTTGAATTGGACCGTATCCGCATATGCTCCCTTCGAACCGCATAAGCTCATCTGTACTGAGCCGTATAAGTTTATTTCGAGCTGAACCGCATAAGCTTATTCGAACTGAACCGCATGTGCTCTTTCAAACTGAGCCGCATGAGGCTATGCTTAAGCCGCATAAGCATCACGTAGTTTGTGTTTCAGCTATCTTTTTTGACTTATTTCTTTTGTTTTTCTTCAGTGAATCTGCCAGTAAATCCTGCGGGGGAACTTCTGGTTGGCTTGAATCAGCTTGCCATGGATGTGCGATGGGATGACTTAGTTCGTCAAGTGTCCGAGCAACTCCTTGCTAATGAACCTTTGGAGCGACTAAATGCTATCAGGGTCCAATCTTTCCAATTTCTTAGCGATATGATGAGTTCCGGGAAGCCTGATGGGAAGTATCTGAGACCGGTCTTCCTCTTTGGGGATACGTTGATCATAGAAAACTCCCGAGTGTTGGATGTTTCCGAGAGTTAGAATTTTGACCTGGACGGGATGCCAATTCACATCCCCATTATGAAGTGCCATTTCCCTTTTACGTGGTTCAACATGATCGTTTTGGACAGGCAGATGCCAGACACCCTCACTCCAACCAGATCGGGGATATTTGTTGGTAACATCCGTTACAACAAAACCACTGGGTCAGTGTGCGCGATCAAGGATCCGGCCAGTCGATCAGTGATGGGGTTAGTTCCGGGTACCTTCATCAACACCCCCGATCCTAACTTCTCATTTACTCAGGCTGACACCTTCCTGAGCCAGCTTGCTCGTAAAGGGTCCTATCCTGTTGGCAGATTGGTACTGCCGAGTTGGTTACACCCTATTCCCACATGGGCTAACCTGACCTCGTAGATTCTACGGAACTACAGAGAATTTTTGCGAGAAGTCAATCTTTATGATGCTATCCGGGGTACCAGCCACGGGTTGCCCGTTAATAAGCCATTGTTCTTGGCCCTTCTGGAGATGTACAATCATCGGACAGGAACTTTCTTCACCCCTGTAGGGGAATTGGGGCTCGCTCTTCACAAGATGTATGCTGTCTCCAAGCTCCCCTGGGGAGACGAGCCCTTCGAAGCGCACACTCCGACGAATGAGGAGTTCCAGGATTTAGACCGACGATTCCCAGGTTTCGTCGCTGTGTATCAAGAACTATTGTGTCATCATAGCACCCGTCACCGAACGGCTATCCAGAAAAATGACAGCTCGGAAGGGGACGCTCCCCATACCAAATCTTGGGTTTTATACCTTTTCAAGTTCAGCGCTGCTGGCCGAGTTACTTTCCGGGATCGTCAAACTCCTAGGGAAGTAGAGGACTTGGTGTCGACTGCTAGGAGGTCGAAGTCTAAAGGTGACAAATTTGGAAGCCAGATTGACTCCTTCAGCTATTTTTATTATAGTACCCGGCGGCTGTCAGAGAAGGCACTCTTGGCAGGATTTTTAATGGTATGGCTGCACAATTGTGTGGTCTCAGGAGGGGCAGTTTCTATCGAGAGGATTAGTCGCCACTTTATTCTTCCTGCCGTGAAGTTGGCCTTTGGTATCAGGCTGGCTCTTCTTCCCGCTATGGTGTGCAGTATTCAGCATGGTCTTCGTGCCTTCTCATCCAAGGTCATCGCTCGTGACGTGATAATGGACTTTGAACGCATAGAACTGCCTTATCATTACTTGCTGGGATGGCTGTTGTTGTACTATCAGTCTTTGATGAGGCCTGGGACGGGAGATGGTGTTACGGACGACGACGCTTTTCTTTTTAGGTATCACCATCAGCCTTGGGAGTATAGTACCATGCCAGCGTGTCGGAGGATGTTGGCAAGGGTGGACGGATATAATTTCTTCGTGTCCGTTCCCTGTTTCACCGACCAGGAAGTGAGGAGTGTTCATGTTGATGGCGTTGGACCTCCTCATTTCTTACCCGAAAAGATGCATTTCTGGCTGCGTAACATTCACCCGGCGTATTTAGTTTACCGTAATCGCAACACTGTATACTTGGAGCCCTACTTGTCCAGTAGGTTTGCCCGTCAATTTGGGTACAGTCAGCTATTCCTCGGGCGTCCCAGTTCCCACCTGGGATTTGAAGGTAGCATTCTTGATGGTATTAGGGCATGGAGCTACTATGATACTTGTCATACCCGAACTAGCTTCTCGGTTCCTGCAGCAAACGTGATAGGGGAAATCCTGCATATGGCGGCCTTATATCATGTTACGGCAAATCATCCTCCTTTCGATTTTGACCCGAGGACTAGCTTCATCGTGGGAACTCGTCTGGCGGAGAAGGCTATGGTGTCGAGGGCAAAGAAGAAAGGGGCGAATATAGTTCCTACGCCCGATTCTGAGTCCTTCGACACAATTGAGGAAGACAACGAGCGGGACAACGAGGATTCTCTCTCTTCTGGTGACGAGGCAACGGCGGGTCAGCCTTCCATCATGGCAGATGAGATGATGACGGATCAACCATCGGTTGTATTAGATGAGGCGGTAGACCAATTGCTATCTGTACCGGAGGTAGTGCGGGTAGAACTACCGTCTATCGCATCTGGTCCCTCACATAAGCGAGGCAGGCGTGAGTCCACTGGCGGAAGAGTAGCCTTTTCTGTGAAGAGAGCGACGGTCGGACCCCGTAAGCTACTTATTACGGAGAGGGGTGAAGGTACAGACGCTGTTCCGGAGGTAAGACCAAGTCGAAGCCATCTCTTTGTTGTAGTTTTCTTTTCTCTCGGAGATATGACTTAATCACTTTTCTTTGTAGGCGTCTGATGAACCGGCCTCTCCTGAACCGTCTACTGCCCCTGGAGTTGATCCGGCCCTTGCAGCTTTGATTAGCGACATGTGTGCCGCTGTCCTTTCTGCGGAAGCTCTCTCAGCGGTGGCTGGAAGCTCCCAGGTTACTGAGGCCTCGGCCCGGGGTGACGAAGGTTTCCTTGGGCCCGTCTCCGAGATCGCTGAACTTCAGCAAGGCGACGCCGATCTCGGTGCATCCCCTCCCGAGGATGCAATGGCAGAGGAGTCTATTATACCTGACTCGGAGGCTGTTGGTGAAGAGGCTACGGTGGCTGTAGGCGAACCCCAGCCTCCACACTCCTCCACTGGTAAGATAAGCCAAATATTGACTAGTGAGGGGGCTTATTTGCTCTATCAACATATCCTCCGGGTCAAATCGATTCATGGTTGCCTTGGTCCTGCAAGTCCTGACCCTTTACTTCCTACCGCGGATGTTCTTGGGGAAGGCTTGGCCTGCCGTGATCTGGGAGAAAGGAGCGTTTCCTCTCCTTTGCCATCTCATGTCGAGGGGCCTTCCGCCAGCCCCGGGCAGATGGGAATGAAGCTGGCGATGGTTTCTACCTCATCCTCTGCTGATCATACAGCTCCGGAGATTGACCTCTCGACCCTGCCGAGCATTCAAGTTCTGCGGGCCGCTGAAGGGGAATTGGCCGCTGTTCACGCGTCCTTCCGTGCAGAGTTTATTTCTCTTGTGGCAGAAGCGGCAGATTCTGTTGCGTCTTCTTCAGCGCTACCAGCCACACTCCCGTTGACACCGGCTTCCTCGGAGGCTCTGGATGAGGTGACGCAGGATGTGGTCGACAGCTTCTATCGCCACTTAAAAAGGGGCGTAGACGCTACTGTAGAACGGGGGACCCCTTTCTCTCTATCTCTCCGGTGCGCTCGGGGTCAGGTTGCAACTTTGAAGTCTCTTCCTGGCGGGGTGGGGCTGGCTGCACTCCTGGAGCCTAAATTGGCAGAGGCTGATCAGCTTGTGACCTAATTGCTGGCGGTACGGCAGGCGGGCTTGCTTGCTGCGATTGAACGGGAGCGGGGCTTCCTCATTGCTGCTCGGGATAGGATCAAGCTCGCTCGAGATACTGTTGGACCAGTTGTACAGGGAGACCTTGACAAGTTCTCCGCTTCGTATGACAGGCTGGGTCGTCGGAGTCAGGCTTGTCGTGCTCGGGAAGAGTCTGCTTCTCATGGAATCGCTGACACGAAGGAGCAGATTCTCGTACTCCAGAGGGAATTGGCATTCTTAGAGTTGGAGCTGGAGGCTGCTCGTGCGGAGCGGGAGTCGATTGCTCGGGAGACTGAAAGGGTTTCCCGCTCTTCTGTCAACTTGGAGCGGGCCTTTAAGAGATTCGAGGATAACTGGCAAGCCCATGCTCAACTGGAGGACGAGGCGGTGCTGACTCAGGAGGCGGAGCGTCGAGCTACCCAGAGGTTTGAGCGGTCGGTTGCCCTGCTGACGGACCGTCTCAGGGTGTTATGTGCCCCGGAGCAGTGATCAGCTTTCTGTTTTCTTTTGCTTCTCTTTTTTTCTTTTCTTTTTGTAAGGGATGTGATCCCAAATGATGTAGCACTTTGAATTTTGAATAAATGAGCAGGTTTCAACTCATCTTCTCTTTCTTGTACTTGTGGCGTTTATGGAATTGGACTTGCTGGGGGATTATTTGTGGACCTGTCATCCTAGGCGTACCTTGGTTTTAGGTACGGATAACAAGTTTGGACAGGATGTCCGGAACAGCCATGGCAAAGTGGTCATGGGTGTTCTTGGTGTTAGGAAAAAGAATGCCGTAGAGCAGCTGGGCTCCCGGGGCATGGTGAGATGGTGGATTTATGCTAAAAAGCTTAGCAAGGGATGTTTGTGGACCTATTATCCTTGGCGTACCCTGGTTCAGGATACGGATAATGGGATGAAAGGAAACCAACATATTTGCTCAGAGGTTATGAGGACATGGCAAACATGAGGGTTTTTACCGTAGAATTTTCCTGCTCAGAGGTAATGAGAACATGGCAGGGGAGACTTCACGGAAGATATTCGTGGTCAATAGCGGACGTTTGTGGTCAACAGAGGACATTTGTGGTCAACAGAGGACGTTTGTGGTCAATAGAGGATATTTGTGGTCAACAGAGGATATTTGTGGTTAACAGAGGACATTTGTGGACCTATTATCCTTGTCGTACTTCGGTTGTGGGTACAGATAATAGGTTGAAAGGGGACCGACATACTTGCTCAGAGGTAATGTGGACATGGCAAGCATGAAGGTTTCTTCGACGGAGCCTTCCCACTCAGAGGTAATGAGGACATGGCAGGAGTGGGCTCAATGAAGAGGGGGTACATAGAACGACTCAGAGGTAGGAGAACGTGGAAGTTCTATGCGAGGGGGCGGTTTATTTTTGGTGGAAGTGAAAACGACTCAGAGGTAATGTGGACATGGCCGTTTCGGAAATTTGTGGATCGATTACCCTTTTTGTGCACTGGGAGCGCGGGTAATGGATCATGAGGGAGGATCTCTTCCAGAAAGAAAGTTCAGAGGTACAATCATACGTGACTTACTATCTGAAAGAGTGACCGGAATGTGAGTTCAGAGGCACCAGCGGGTACATAACTCGGTAATTTAGAATATTGAGAAAGTGTGAGTTCAGCGGTACCAGCAGGTACATGACTCGATAATCTGAAATGTTGTGGATGTGAGTTCAGCGGTACCAGCGGGTACATGACTTGATGATCTGAAATATTGTGGATGTGAGTTCAGCGGTACCAGCGGGTACATGACTTGATGATCTGAAATGTTGTGGATGTGAGTTCAGCGGTACCAGCGGGTACATGACTTGATGATCTAAAATATTATGGATGTGAGTTCAGCGGTACCAGCGGGTACATGACTTGATGATCTGAAATGTTGTGGATGTGAGTTCAGCGGTACCAGCGGGTACATGACTCGATAATCTGAAATGTTGTGGATGTGAGTTCAGCGGTACCAGCGGGTACATAACTCGATGAGCTGGAGAGAATGTAGTTTAGACATAATATTTCTTCAGGAACTTGTCGTTGACGGGCAACATGAGGAAGTCTCCGTTTTGTTTTGCGAGGCGGTAAGCACCGTTGGAGAATACTGTCTCAATGATAAATGGGCCTTCCCACTTTGGCTGGAATTTGTCGGCGGTCTTGTGAGTCATGACCATCGGCCTCCGGACTGCCAGGACGAGATCGCCCACCTGGAATATTCTAATTTTGACCTTCTTGTTGAAGGCTCCAGAGATGCGTGCTTGGTATAGATCAATTCGTTGCTGAGCCAAGAGGCGCTTTTCATCTAGTACCTCCAATTCTTGTAGCCGACGATGGTGGTTTTCGTCTGTCGTCAATTGATGTGTGAGAGCGACACGTAGTGAGGGGATCTGAGTCTCCAATGGGAAGACTGCCTCACTCCCGTACACCAGGGAGAATGGTGTATTCCCGGTGGCCGTTCGAACTGTGATGCGATAAGCCCATAAGCATTCGCCGAGCTTCTCGTTCCAGTCGTTTTTGTTGGAGGAGACAAACTTCTTGAGGAGTTTGATGATTGTTTTGTTGAATGCCTCTGCCAACACGTTTGCTGCCGGGTTGTATGGTGTCGAAGCGACATTCTGAGTATGGTGCTTAACATAAAAGCGATAGAATGCATGGCTTACAAACTGCGGACCATTATCATGGATGATCCTTCGGGGCAGTCCAAAGCGGTAGATGACGTGATGCTTTAGGAAGCTGATCACGTTTGAAGTCTTCACTTCTGCGAGTGGGACAGTTTCCGTCCATTTGGAGAAGTAATCAGTGATCGCAAGTATGAAGCGAAGTCCTCGGGAGGAAGGTGGGGTGGTTGGACCAATGATATCCATTACCCATGCTTCGAATGGCCAGGATGCCACTATCGGATGTAGAAACTCGGATGGTTGGTGAATGAAGTCTGCGTGGATTTGGCAGGCTTTGCATTTTTTAGCATAATCTATCGCATCTGCCACCATTGTGGGCTAATAGTAGCCCATTCGGCGAAGGCGGTCTTGCAGTTTTGGGCCGGGCTGGTGGGCTCCGCAGACACCGTCATGAGCTTCTCGTACGGCTTCTTTGGCTTCTGTATTTGACAGACACCGAAGCAGTAATCCGTCGTAAGAGCGGCAATACAGCATTTTTGTCTCTGTATCGTAGAAGAATCTGAGAGACCGTCGTCTAATGGAGGTGGCTTCCTTTGGGTTCTCGGGCAGGATGTCGTAGACGACGAAGTCGATAAATGGTTGTCTCCAATCTGGGGCATCATCGATCGTCTGTACGGAATAACTCGCCACGAATTGTATATTGTTCTTGGGACAGACCAGTTCGTGGCCTATCACATCCACTGATTGGCGATCATAATTCGGAACTGCTAGGGAAGCGGCAAGACCGGCTAAGGCATTAGCTTCGATATTTTAGAGTCTGGGGACATGTTCGATGAAGAACCCCTCGAACGACGAGATGATGTCAATCGCTATTTGGTGATGAGGGATCATGTCTTCGTGGCGGACTTCGTATGAGCCCCGGATCTGATTGACGATTAGTTGGGAATCGCCGTATGCTTCAAGGTATTCTACCCCCAGCTCTCTTGCAAGTTGGAGGCCAATGACCAGAGCGTTGTACTCGGCCACATTGTTAGAGCAGGGCTCGGTGAGGGAATAAGCGCGGTTAATCACCAATCCGGAAGGGGAGATCAGCACTACCCCGACTCCGACGACTATATTGCCTTTAGGTCCGGTCCTCGAAGCACCGTCGAAGAACATTTGCCATATAGCCTCGTGAGAGGTTGCATGTGAGTCGGCGACCTCATCTGGGATCTCTTCATATATTCTGGAGGACTCCGAGCCTGGGTGGGCTGCTAAGAAGTCCGCCAGGGCTTGCCCTTGACTGCCTTTTGTGGGACAAAGATCATATGATAAGGGGATAGCAATATTGCCCATGTAGCGAGTCGAGATCTGAGTGCCCCTGGTTTAGTCATGAGGACTCTGAGAGGGTTGACTCGTGAGATCACATGTATCGTTTGTCCGGAGATATAGTGTCACGTTTTCTGAATGACGAACACCAGGGCGAGGCATTCCTTCTCCACAGCGGTGCATCGGTACTCTGGCCCAATCATCATTCGGCTGAGGTAATATATAGCCTGCTCATGGCCTGCATCATTGTTTTGTGCCAGCAGAGCCCCGAGGGAGTGTTCCATTGCTCGTACATAGAGCATGAATGGTTTTCCAGGAACCGAGGCCACCAAAACTAGAGGATTTGACAAATATTCTTTGATGCTGTCGAAAGCACGCTGGCATTCCTCGTCCCATACGAATGAGACTCCTTTCTTCATAAGGTGCGTGAATGGTCGGCATCGCCCGAAGAGGTTAGAAATGAACCTTCTGATGTAAGCTAGCCTCCCTTGGAGGCCTCTGAGTTCGTGGAGATTTCTCGGGGGGCCCATCTCCATAATTGCTTTCGTCTTCTCAGGGTCTACATGGATACCTTGTGCCGTGATGATGAAGCCCAGGAACTTCCCGTTGGATACACCCAGAAAGGACTTCGTAGGGTTTATTTTCAAATTGTGAGCTCGCATTAGGTTGAATACCGTCCTTAGATCCTGCAGATGGTCTCCCTTGTAGCGACTCTTAACGGCTATATCGTCAATATAACATTCCACTGTCTTGCGTAAGTGGTCTCTGAAGATGATGCTCATGGCTCTTTGATATGTGGCGCCAGCATTCTTTAAACCGAAAGGCATGACTATGTAGTAGTACGTGCCAATTGGCGTTCGGAATGATGTATGTTTTTCGTCATCAGGAGACATTTTGATTTGGTTGTACCCCGAGAAGCCATCCATGAATGACATACATTCGAAGCCGCAGGTATTGTCGATCATGATGTCTGTGATAGGAAGGGGGAATTCATCTTTGGGGCACGCCTCGTTCAGGTTGCAAAAGTCGATGCAGATTTGAATCTTCCCATTCTTTTTGAGGACGGGTACTATATTGGCGACCCAATCGGGATGTTGCTCCTCACGAATGAAGCCGCTGGCTATCAGTTTGTTGACTTCGGCTTCGATCGCGTCCATGATGCCTGGGCGGAAGTGTCGCTGTTGTTGCTTGACTGGCTTCGCATCCGGTCGAATGTTGAGCTTGTGAAGAGCAATGTCGGAATTTAACCCTGGCATGTCTTCATAGCTCCAGGCGAACACATCAATGTATTCTCTGACAAGTTCTAGCAGCGACTCCCGCTCTTCGTCTGTTAGGCTTTTACTGACAAAAATCAATTTTGGAGAATATTCGCTGCCGAGGTCAACTTGTATAACCTCATCTTCAGTAGAAGGTTCTCTCAGTTCGAACCGCTTTTTCCATTGTGCATCCAATTGTGGGCCTACGGCTCTAGCTCGAAGATCTCGGAGATGTCTTCGTCTTCCTCGTAAGCGTCGGCGAATGCCATGTTGACTGACATGACTTGTCTGAACACATCTCCGATGCTGGTATCCGAGTCGAAAGTTGGTGATCCGGTTGAATGTGACTGTCGGTCGCATTCTTCATCTGAACTTTCAGGGGTCATAGTAGGCGTTACATACCATAACCCGCATCGAGTTTTGCTATAGTAGTCTCGTGGTTTGCCTGCCGGGACTGGCGGCTTCAAAGGTAATCGTCGCCCAGCGTCGTAGTTCAAACCTGGCGTCGTCTCCAGATCATACCCCTATTTCTGCATGAGATATTTGGATTGGCAGTCTCCCGGCATCTGTCCCGAGGTCGGCTTCCTCTATGGTGAAGGGATGCGGGTTGTTCGTCCGGCAGAAGATGATCGGATGATCCCCTCCCTCGATTATTCGGTAAGCGTCTTCTACTGGAGTAAGCTGGATCGCGGTGTACACATTTGTCACTTGTGTGTGCAGGTGAGTGCCTATACCGTGTTCCATAGCATACATTGTACATAGCTTATTGAGCTCGGTGTAGTTCAAAGATAACCCTTTATTGATGAAGTAAGGTATCTTTTCTTGGGGGATTACATCATCAGCGGAGGGAACATCAGTGTGTGCAGCCACATACTTAGCTAACTCCGGTTCCTCTTCGGCTACCCCCTGTGTAAAAGAAGACTGAGTGGACGCCCTGGGCAGTTTGATTGTCAGAGGTTCAGCTGAGGGAGCAGAGCGTGGAGTTGTTGGCAGACTAGCGACCCCCAGTTTGGCACTTGATGTGGAGCAAGGAGTGGCTGGTTCGCTAGAAGTGTCAGACCTTGCATTGGGGTGACGACCCTTCTTGGGAAGGCGTATCGTCAGCGACTTGTCGGAGGGGTTGAGCTTCTCGTTTGGGGTTGACTGACTCTCGGCAGTCTGATTGTTAGTGGCCCCGTTGTGGGTCTCGACACTTGGCCGGACCTTGGCAGCCGGATTGTCATCTGCTCCTCTTGTGCCGAGAGGCTGATCGCGTCCTTCCTTAGAGTGGCAGTAAGGGGTGCGGACTTGCCCGGTTTGCGAGCTTGGAGGTGGATTGTCAGAGGTCCTTCTAATCTCGTAGCTGTCTCGGTATGAGCTTGTACGTCTCCTTCATCAAGGTGTCTCTTTGACTTTTCGTATAGGCAGGAGTCTGAGTAGTAGGATTCGACCCCTTTAAAGGATCGATATCAGCAAATTATGTCTTCACAAAGTCGTGTTTGTCGACATATTTGAAGCACTGGTGTAGCATGGAAGGCACGATCATGTAATCGTGTATCCATGGGTGCCCCAAGAGGATGTTATAAGAAGTGTCTGCATCTATGACGTAGCAGGTGACTTCAGATTGGAGGTCGCCAATTTGACACTTCAGACGAATCTTCCCAATAGGGTAGCTCCTGCCCGAATTGAAACCGCTGATGGCGGTGCTTGTAGGTGTCAGGCGATGCATTGGGATACGGAGATGATGTAGCAGACCCTTCGGGATGATGCTTATGGTAGAGCCAGGATCTATGTGCATCCGATCCACCATCACGTCGCCGATGTACCCCGTGTAGTATAGCGGGCGATCGTGTAGGTTGGTTTTGATGAGCATGTCCTACGGAGTGAAGACGATGTTGGGTATTGCTCCCGTGCAGGCACTGTCTTGGAGATCCATGGGTGAGTCCTCCCCGGTGAGGTTGGATTGAGCCAGATAGACATCGGCATTTTGGAGTGCTTCGCTTAATGCAATACGAACGTCCTTGGAGAGCCTTAGGAGTTCGTACAGTGACAACTTGGCCGGTGTGTTAGCCAATTATGCTAAGATGTCAAAGTTGTATGGCCTCTCTAGTCCTTGGGCTGTCTCTTTTCGGAGGAATTTGTCGAAGCGAGTCTCCCTCGGCCTAGGCTTGTCGGTCGTCGAAGGCTGAGCTGGTCCCGGAGCATCAGTTGTAGTGGGTTGATGATTTTCGGCTGGATTGTCAACCACAGGTTGGGATTGTGCTCCGGACCGCGTGACGACGGCTGTAGCTTCCTCGTTGTCTGCCGAGATTGTGTGGCAGGTCCTAACTTTTCCACTTTTCTTTTTGTCGGTGGTAGATGGTGTGGGCCGAGTCACTTCTGACACCAAGTCTGGATGGATCCACATGACCTTCCCTCGTGATGTGGTGAGGGGTACTAGACCGGCAGCCTGATCTCGGGGAGGTGGAAGATTGGTAATCTTCATTGTCGCTAGAGGGACGGGGACCACCCCGTCTTGAGTCTCCGTCGGAGGAAAGCTGCCGAATTCTACGGACACCATATTGGCCGCCACGGTTACCTCTTCGAAATCAATGGCTAGAGCGTTCGAATCGATGAGGTTCTGGATGTACCGTTTTAGCTGGTAGCAATCGTGTGTAGCATGATGAACATAGCGATGATAATGGCAGTACTTTGGATTCTCCATTTCCGTCGGCAGCGGTTCCCGTCTTGGTGGAGGAAGCTAAATTCTGTCCCCTTGTATGAGCATGTCCAAGATGGGCTTGACGTGACTGTCTTCGAGGGAGTAAGTGATTTGCGGCCATTGTTTGTCTACGGGCTTTGGCTCAGGTTTCTGTGCTGTATCGGCCACCATAGCCTGTTTTTCCTTGCTGTCCCGACTGTTGGAGGGGTTACCCCTATTATCGTTGTTGGGACACTTGCCCTTGCTTTCTCCTTCTGAGATGTGCAATCCCAGTTGGCGAGCCTTCTTCAGTCGTTCTTCGGCACTTGTGGCACTGATGATAAATGCCTTCCAGTCCTTGAATTGACTCTCGCCCATCCAGAGACTGATCGTTGGAAGCAGTCTCTTTTGGCAAATTTCAATCAAAGAGGAATCTGGATTTCTGGAGGACAGCTTCATGGCGGTTTGGCGGAACCGCTCAATGTAGTTCCTTGTCAGCTCCTTCTCCCCTTGGATGACGTCCATGAGGGTGGACATGGTGACGTCCTGCCCTACCTCGTAGAATCTCTCCAAGAACATGCGCTTGAAGCCGGCGAAGGAGTGGATGCAGTTGTCCGGCAGATTGCGATACCAGTCGAAGGCGACTCCTTCCAAGGCCCCAATGAATAATCGTGTGAGGATAGCTTCATCGTAGGGCAGATGGTCGGTGGTGACCTCAAAGTACGTGATGTACCGACTTACTGAGGTCATACCATCATACGGGTTGATATTGAACGGCTTATATTTTGGTGGGAATGGAACATCCCTCTATTCAGCAGGGTATGGTTGCCGTATTCTGAGGTCTTGAGCGTTTTCTCGGGCATGGAACATGGCTCGGAGCTCATGAACCACTCTTCTTACTTCTCGGCCGTCATCTGTCGCGGTAGAGGCTGTTATTTCAGGAGGATTGTTACCTGGGTTCGGTGCCGGCGAATTCGAGTCCGCATTGACCGTGGGACCCGCGCTCGTTTGGCCAGGCGTTCCTTCTTGCAGAGTTGGAAGGGCCGCTTTAATCTCGTCTACAGACTTTACCAAAGTAAGTAATATGGCTTCGAGATTGTCGATGTGCTGGCGATCACTGGAACCACCTTGATTGCTGTCCGTCATGAACACCGTCCTTACATGAGGAGTGATGGAAGAAACGGTGGAGGATGTGCCCTCCGAGTCGTACCTATGCACCGAGAAGTCATCGGGATAGGTGTGAATGTTCTCTTCGGGCTCGGACTCGGAGGGAACGGTATCCCCAGCCTCAGAGCTTGCTTCATCTTGAGAGTCACGGATGTCCTCGGGGACATCAGCGTCTGTTGTACCTGATGGGAGAGTTGTTTGTCCGGGCTCGGCTCCTTGAAACATCTGATTGTTGTGGATGTTCGGAGGAGTGCTACCCCCAGTTCCCACAACCTCCAGCGATGTGGATGATGAATTTTCCATTGCGGCAGATTTCGTCTTTGAACGGGTGTGTTGGAATACTCCGGTGGAGGACAACCATTTAGACGACAGTTTCTTAGCTGTAGTGGTTGATATCTTGGGACTGGAGATGCTTGTCTTCTTTCCTCTCCTTTCGGCGAGGACTTTCTGAGCGGAATTGCAGGAGACAACATGAGGTGCCTCATCTTCTGAGCTCGGATGTTGTAGTCTTTGGAAGATAGACGGTCGATCTTCCGTCACTGCCGCGTTGTTGCAACAGCAGTTGACGATGATTTGGGTGCAGTGATGTCCAAGCGAGGACTCTTTGCACACCGAAACTCCTCCTCTTTCCTTGCGTTTGTGGAGGATTGTCTCCCGCAGGTCAGAGGAACCACTTTGTCCTTTTGCTGCCGGGGGCTGGACTCGAGCGGTTCTATACAACTTCCCATCAGAGGCCCGTGTGATAGTCAACGGGACGCCCCGATAGTCAGAGGTTGGGACAGCTGACTGGGCTTGATGAGCCTGCGCTGCCCTAGACTTCCTCCTTTTAGCACTTGCGGGTGCGTAATAGGAGGAGTCCAAGTTAAATACCACAGAGTCTGGCTTATCATCCAGAGAACCATCAGGGTCAGGACCGCATGAGAGACGGTCGAAGACTGATCGAGAGAAGCGCGGAACGGATGCTATGCAGCTAGAGTTGGGTACCGTAAAGGCTGTCTGCATGCGGTTGTCTTCTGCTGTCGGATGAGTTATTTTTGTGCGGCTAGGAGTCACGACCGTGCAGGCTGTCCGCATGCGGTTGGCAATTGTGGCCGCATGGGTTTTCTGCAAGCGATTGACTTTCTTAGCCGCATGGGTTTCATTCATGTGGTTGGCAGCTGTAGCCGCATAAGCTATGCGGCTGACAGATGTGGCAGCATGGGTTTTCTTTATACGGCCGGCGGATGTAGCCGCATGAGCTTTCTCCCTGCGGCTAGTATCCTTATGTGGCTCGGATCTCATAGAGTTCCTCTTTGCTCCTGCAAGTCCAGCATCATAGTGTTTTCTTCTGCCGAACTTGGGGACAGCAGAGTTGTCTATGATCTGAAGTGGGGCCGCGGGAGAGTCTACTCCGCCGTTTTGAGCAACGGAGGGTATTTCTGCAAGAGCTTCGGTAGGAACAAAGGATCGGGGTCTCCACTCCTTACGGGCCTTCTTTGTGCGGGCTCGTTTCTGGACCGGGCCAGTGCTCTTGTCGGAGAGCATTTCTTCGAACGTCTGTTGGTCGAACCGGGCGACCATCTTCTGTTGCGTGGAGCCAAGCTTGGCTGCATCCGATTGCGTCACCAACTCCTCAGCCGTGGAGAAGTTAGTCCCCAGCAGAGTCGCCATCGTGTTTGCCATGAAATATAAAAGAATAGAACAATTATCAGAGGACCGGACTTTTACTTCACGTTACAAACTCGCTTGTACAAAGAAAGCCTAGGGACGAAAACCTAGGTACAGCAGTCTAAGTACAATTGTTTATTTTAGATTCTGGGGGATGACGATAGAGGCTCGGGAAGGCGACGGCAGCCCTGCCTTACTCCTTGGACGATCGGTATGCAGCCTTGGCTCCTGTGAAGAGATGATTGGCGTTGCTGAAGAAATGCTCTTCTTGCTCTCCCTCTATTACTCTTCTGGCTTCTCTCTCTCTCTGTGTATTTTTCTCTCCGATAGCGTATATATTTTTTTACAAGGGAATGGCACCTTGCTATTTATAATAGTGGGGGCATAATTAGGGTTTGGATGATTACCCATTCTCAAAGTGGCGGCGGCCTGATGTATAATCAATCTGGACCCTTAGTTTAGGGCGTGAAGGATCTGGACCATAAATGGGGATTGTATTTAATCCTGTGAATGATTAATGCTGATTGCTTTAAATCTTCATGATTGGTTGTGTCAAGCTTGGATCTCTCTCCACGTGTCCCATTGGCTTGATCATGAATGATATGACCTGATCTCATTAATTATGAGGATAACGTTAAATATGGTCATTGGTATCTGGTAAATCTCTGATTGATCTGCATCTCATAATCATCCTTGCTACCAGCTGTCAAGTCGTGGGGGCAATTGAATCTCTGCCACGTGTCTTAATGATGGACTCTGCCAGAGCCGCATAATATCCACGAACCGCATGAGACAGCGTCTCAGTGAGCCGCATAGGTATAGTATTTGCGAGCCGCATGGGATGGTTTCTCGGTGAGCCGCATAAGTATAGTACTCGCGAGCCGCATGGGATGGCTTCTTGGTGAGCCGCAGAAAGACGATTCTTGCCAGCCGCATGAAGCTGTTCTTCACTGGAGCCGCATGGGGGTAGCCACATGTCAATCTCGGATCGTGTCAGAGATTTTCTCGTATTCCCAAAGAGTCTGTCATTATGATAGGGCCATTATGACACTTTATGTCAGAGCCGTCAGCTGTCAAATCATGGCAGAGCATTAAATAGGGCCATTGCTCGATGGCCAGCTGTGTGAAGGGGTCCCATGGGGACACGTGGCGTTGATCGAGCCGCATATCTCTGTTGGTCGAATGTGAGCCGCATGTACTTCTGAACCGCATGCGGCTCGTGAACTCTTTGAACCGCAGGACTGTCCCTAGGTAAGCCGCTTGGACTCTCCTGTCTCGAGCCGCATGAGGCTAAGAGTCTCTCTGAACCGCATGGGACTGCTCCTGTATGAGCCGCATGGGGTTTTCCTGTTCTGAGCCGCATAGATCATCATTTTGATATTTTCCATGCTTCTACAGGTGGGAAGTTGGGTTCATGTTGAACCAACAAGGCCAAAAATTAAACCAACTCGGGCTGAACCCAATAAGCAAAGCAGAAGGTAAAATACAGAAAGCAAAATACAGAAAAATAATTAACGAGAAATTAAAGAAATTTAAGTACAGAACAATACATGATAAATTTTAAATAAATATATTCTAGCAGTACATGTATTTAGAATACGTATTCCGGGAACGGGAAGTGACATCTCTATCCTCCTTAGAAAAATTCCGTCCTCGGAATTTCAAATCCAAGCATGATAGAAACATCAAAGCTAAACTAATCTAAGTATAAGCAATTGAGTAAGCAATCCTTCTACAATGCCAATAGCAAGTAACGTATCTATGTTTAACTATCGACGACACCAAGAAATTCTACTCATAAGGTGACAAGCATGAGGAGTTAAGACAATCAAGGTATACAGAAAGAGATATACCTTGTGAGTCAAACAGGTGCGGATACCGTGATCGGATGTCATCCTCACATTCCCACATTGACTCCCCTAAAGAGTGATGACCCCAAGCAACCCGGACAAGGTTAATTATTCGGTTCTTGAGTATCTTCTCTCTTCGGTCCAAAATAGATACAGGCTGTTCCTCGTAAGACAGGTTGGTACCAACAACCAGCTCAGAATGATCAAGGATATGGCTTGGGTCCGATACATACCTACGTAACTGAGATACATGGAACACGTCGTACACCTCTCGTAACGAAGGTGGAAGGGATAAACGATAAGCAACATCGCCTATCCGATCAAGGATAGCAAATGGGCCCACGTACCGCGGACTCAACTTCCCGCGAACGCCAAATCTAATGACCCCACGGGTAGTTGAGATCCGTAAGAACACGTGGTCCCCAACAGAAAACTCTAGCGGCCTACGATGCTGGTCTGCCCAATGACGATGCCGATCCTGCGCAACTCGAAGTCGCTCTCTAATTTCCTTAATCACTTCAACGGTCTGGACAATCATTTCTGGGCCTAGCATCTTCCTCTCCCCGATATCATCTCATGCTAGTGGCGACCTACACTTTTTACCATATAGTGCTTCAAATGGTGCCATCTGGATACTGGCTTGATAACTGTTGTTATATGAAAACTCAACTAAGTGCAGGTGGCCCTCCCAAGATCCTCCAAAATCTAGGGTGCAAGCGTGCAACATATCTTCTAAAGTCTGAATTATTCTTTCTGATTGCCCGTCCGTCTGTGGATGGTAAGCCGTGCTAAATCTTAACTTGGTACCCAGACTATGATGTAAGCTCTTCCAGAAATGTGATGTAAAACGGGTATCTCTGTCTGAGACAATACTGACAGGGACTCCATGCTGCCTGACTATCTGTTGTATATACAACTCTGCCAACTTTTCTGTAGATTGCCCTACTCTGAAAGGAAGAAAGTGTGCCACCTTCGTAAGCCGATCTACTATCACCCAAATGGCATCTTTACCACTTGGTGACCTCGGTAAACCGGTCACAAAGTCCATTGTAATATGTTCCCATTTCCATTCTGGAATAGAAAGCGGTTGCAATAACCCAGCTGGCCTCTGTTGCTTTGCCTTCACTTACTGACATACCAGGCAACGGGAAACAAATCTAGCTATCTCCCTCTTCATCCCGTTCCACCAGAAGTGTTGCTTTATATCTTGGTACATCTTGGTCCCTCCAGGGTGTACAGAATACTGGGAACTGTGAGCTTCTGCCATAACCTCCTGTCTGATATCTCCACTAGGCACACATAGACGCGATCCAAACCTAAGGGTACCATCTTCATGAATTTGCATCTCCTTTCTGAGTCCTGACTCACATTCTGCTCTAAGTTTCTGAATCCTTGGGTCCTGTGTCTGAGCTGCCTTGATCCTGTCTTCCAAGTCGGATCGAACTTGTAGACTTGTTAGAACTCCTACATCACTAGGAAGTACAACTTCGATGCCCATCTCCTGAAGGTCTTCTAAGATATGCCTCTGTGTTGTCAACATAAATGTGCCGTCTCTCCTGCTAAGAGCGTCTGCTACCACATTAGCCTTGCCTAGATGATACTAAAGCTCCACGTCGTAATCCTTGATCAACTCTAACCATCTTCTCTGCCTCATGTTCAGCTCCTTCTAAGTAAAGATGTACTTCAGACTTTTGTGGTCTGTGTACATGTCCACTCGATCACCATATAAGTAATGCCTCCATAGCTTCAAAGCAAATACTACTACCGCCAACTCCAAGTCATGAGTTGGGTAATTCTTCTCGTGGTCTCGAAGTTGCCTAGATGCATATGCTATCACCTTTCCATGTTGTATGAGGACACATCCAAGTCCTTTACCTGACGCATCACAATATACAGTAAAACCTCCGGGTCCAACTGGCAATGTACGAATAGGTGCTGATATCAACTTCTGCTTCAGATTCTCAAATGATGTCTGACATTCTGCTGACCAGACGAATGGTACATCCTTTCGTGTCAAGCGGGTCATGGGTGATAAAAGTCTTGCAAAATCTGATACGAATCTCCTGTAATATCCTGCCAATCCCAAGAAACAACGCACATCTGCTACGGTCTTGGGTACTGGCCAACTCTCTACTGCTTCTACCTTCTTGGGATCTACTGCTACTCCAGCTCCTGATACGATGTGCCCCAAAAATGAAATATGGTCCGACCAAAACTCACACTTACTGAGCTTGGCATACAACTGGTTCTCTCTCAGAACCTGTAACACTTTTCTGAGGTGGTCTTTATGCTCCTCTTCTCTAGCAGAGTATACGAGAATGTCATCAAAAAACACAACGACAAATTGATCTAAGTACGGCATAAAGATGTGGTTCATCAAATCCATAAATATTGCTGGAGCATTGGTCAAACCAAACGACATTACCAAGAATTCATAATGCCCATACTTCGACCTGAATGCTGTCTTGGGAATATCCTTCTTTCGAATTCATAATGCCCATACTTCGACCTGAATGCTATCTTGGGAATATCCTTCTTTCGAACCCTTACTTGGTGATACCCTGAACGAAGATCTATCTTGGAGAAAACTCTAGCTTTGCTCAACTGATCAAACAAGTTGTCGATCCTGGGTAGTGGGTGCTTGTTCTTTACTGTTGCCGCGTTAAGCTTCCTGTAATCGATGCATAATCTCGATGACCCATCCTTCTTTCCCACAAGTACCACTGGTGCTGCCCATGGTGATATGCTAGCTTGGATGAACTTCTTCTCCTTCAGTTCCTCTATGTGCTGATATACCTTGGCCTGTTCTGAATCCGCCATTCTATAAACTCGATCTGATATCGGTTTAGTTCCAGGTACCAATTCTATGCTGAACTCAATATCCCTAACCGGTGGTAGACCTGGAAGTTCTTCGGAAAATACGTCCAGAAACTCTTCAACTACCTTCGGAACTTGAACTTCTTCTATTGTCGTCAGTACTCCCTGCTCTTGTTGAGTTGCCACTGATCTGACTAAGGTGTACCGCTTCATGCCTGGAATATCAAAAGATACACTCCCTCTACGATAATCTATTGTCGTATGACTGTCTTTCAGCCTGTCCATGCCTAAGATAATGTCGAAATTTCCAACAGGAAATTCTATCAACCGGACGGGTAAGGAATGCCCGCAAACTACAATGCTACATGCTAGAATAACTCTACTAACTCCTACGAGCCCATTACCAGTGAGTATATTTAACCTCCCTGGCAATGCCTCGAATTCCATATCTAGCCGTGTTATAAATTGTGCAGATATAAATGAGTGTGATGCTCCCGAATCAAACAATGCTACTGCGGGATATGAGGCGACGAGAATGTTACCTGCCATAACATCTTCCGATGCTAATGCCTCCTCCAAGGACAGAGTGAATGCTTGCCCTCGACCTCCTTGTTGGTTCCCATGTTACAGCCTAGCCTGGTGCTGCTGCTGGCCCCTGCCTTGATGATGCTGGGGTGGTCTATCCTGGTGTTGCTGCATCGGCGGTCCCTGCTGCCGAAACATCTGAGCCTGTGTCATGAACGGGCGCTGTGCCAACGGTCTTACTGCCACCGCTGGTTCTCGATACTGTCCTGCCCCTGGTGTTGGCAAAGCAGGAAGTGGTTGCACTGGTCCTCCTGACCTCGAATTCATGGACAGGTAGTAACCCGATGATCTGGATTTTCACATATCAAACACTGTCCGTTCAATATTCGACACACATCTCTAGTGTGCCCTACCATCCCACAATAAGTGCAGCCCGCTGGGGGTTGCTGGTTCTTCCTCTGTTGTTGTTGCTGCTGTCTTGGTGGTGGTGCTGGCCCTCGCATTGCCACATTGTGAACGCGAATGCTAGGAGATGGTGCTGTTGTTCGGGGCGCTGCTCCCCCTCCTCCTTTAATCTGACTGTGGGATCTCTTCTGACCTCCAGTCCTTGCCGTGATCCTCTGAATGGTGATCTCATGCCTTCGGGTTGCCGTCAGTACTTCGTCAAAAGTCTGATAATTGTGCCCCTCTATCAATTGCAAGAGCTCAAGATGAAACCCTTGCTGGAACCTCATAGCCCTCTGGTCCTCTGTTGCTACTATCTCCGGGGCGAACCTACTCAATCTGCAGAACTCCGCTGCATAAGCATCTACCGTCTTGCCGGCCTGCTTGAGGTTGATAAACTTCTGTTGTAGCTCAAACTGCGCCACAACTCCATAGTACTTCGTCTTGAACCTTGCAATAAAATTATTCCAAGCAACAGGACGTCTGATGCCTACTTCCTCTGAGTCCCACCAATCATGTGCGAGATCTTGAAGTAACAACTTCACTTGATCCACACGTTCTTCTGCCGGTACCTTAGCTGCCGTCAGAATAGCCTCAATATCCTTAAGCCATGCATCTGCTGAAATGGCATCTTCCGTGCCCTCGAAACGGCGGGGGTTATACTTGCAAAACCTGGTTGATGCTCCTGAATCTGGCCTTGCCCCTCTTTCCAAAGCTGTCTGCAACCCATGGTTGAGTAGTATGTTATGCTCTTACAACTGAGTGTGTATGCGCTGCTGGGCTAACATCTGGTGTTGCTGAGTAGCCATCATCCCTCTCATGATCTCCAGAAGGGCCGGTGTGTCCACTTCCACAGGGGTAGGTGGAACTGTTGGTGGTGGTGGAACATCCGGATACTGCGATCCAGCTGCTGCTTCCACTATCACTTCTTCTTGGATAGTCTCTTGAGTTAGTACCGGCCCTTGTTGCTGACCAAACTGGTCATGTTATCCATGTTGCCATTGTTGCTGTTGTCCGGCTCTGACAGATGCGGACGAAGTACCTCTAAAAAGGGACAAGAGAACAATCAAACGACCGGACAAGAAAGATCAATGAAGTCAAAGGATACTGGAATGCCAAGCTAGAGTTGAGAACAACAAATCATGAGATCAAGGGGGAACAGGTGCGATTGAGACATCCTATAAATCAAAACACCCCACAAGTCTAAAATCAGACCTGCATGGGCCACCACTAAAACCTTGTCACGCCCCAGAACCAGAATACTGGAGAGCGGGGGAATGACTCAGCCAGCTACGTATTACGGGTAGAGGAATACCATATAATACGATCAATGCTGTCTAATAAGACGAGGGGGTGCATACTACATGAAAGTCATACTATGGTCACTTCACATCTATTGTCTCAATCATTCAAACACGAAACAAAAATAGAGAACATGTAAGATAAAGTAGTAAGGCATCCCAAACGCTCAGTCAAAATGTTCTTGATATCTGGCTTTACAAAACATAGCCAGATGACGAAGCAAGGTATACACAATTATTATCAGCTGCAGTCTGACTTAATTACAATTATGTAAAAGTAAGTACAAGACAATCCGACTAACATGTCGGTGCCAAACGGCAAAATATAAAGTAAGTAACAAAACGAGCGGGGAAGTAAGGAACCCACTCGAGTCCTCCTGCGATCATCCCTCTAGTATTGACCATCTTGGAGGGGGAAGTAAGCTGAGTCCTCGGAAACCGGCTCTAGATCTGGCCATGCAAAACCAGAGAGGTTAGACCACTAATAGCAATAACCGCAAGGAAGCACGATATGAGGAATTTAAACCAGTAAATAAGAGAATATAATAATAGATCTCTGTTTGCTACTGGGATTCATACAACGTCACGACACTTCGAACCAACCTCCCAACCAAACAAGGACAGAAGTTGGCCCGTCATGTCTCGACACTCTGATTATCTCAGTTAGTCAATAGAGTAGGTACAGTACACAACCAAATCAATTTAAACGGCCATGCAACTACTACGGCTTACTATTGTGGGTTCCAAGTTATCTTCGAATTATGCGATAAAGAATTCCTCAGTTCTTACTATGTACAAGCAAGGCTAGTTTACCCAGTCAATCAATTGCGCCAATCAGGAATTAGACGAGTCCCAGCGGGACGCCCGTCATCAATATACCATATACAATAAATAATATAAGCAGATACCGTTCCCTGCCCGTGTGGCAGATTTGCAGTATATGTGGGAACCAGTCGGCCTATCGGGCACTTAATAGTCCCAAAGAGGGCTGCCATGTAAGAACACGGGAATCCGTTCTCTCCATGCAATCATTATTTTATTTAACTTAATAGCCTCTATGTTGAGTGAAATCCCATGTCGTGGATCATGGTCATTCGAAATGAGTACTTTCGTATGGGGTACGATATGTACATCTCTACAACGATACCCGTGTGGTTAGGTTGTAGGTCTTACATAGCGTAATGCAACAATAAAAACTAGCCACGGAATAATCATGCCTTAACCATAAAGTACACATGCTGCTTTTGTAGAGAAATAAATAAATTGAAGGCTGCATATGCCTGTATGCCAATATTCGGGATCGGCCAATCGATTACAATAGTTTATAATTAATATGAACGTGTGTCATTCATTCAATTCAATAAGACGACTAGCCAGTCTCTTAGTTCCAATAAGGAACGCATGATCAATTATTAGTCAAGGTCACAATCAATATCAATAAATGTTAATTCGGGACAAGAATTAGTCAAAAGGCCCGAAAAATTATAGAAGTTCATGCAGCATGCGCCAGAAAACAGCATGCGCCAAAAATAGCATGCGCCAGAAACAGTATACGCAGAAAATAACATGTGCCAGAAACAGCATGCGCCAGAAACAACATGCGCTAGAAACAGCATGCACCAGGAAACATCATGCGCCAGAAACAGCATGCGCCAGGAAACAGCATGCGCCAGAAACAGCATGCGCCAGAAACAGCATGCGCCAGGAAACAGCATACGCCAGAAACAGCATGCGCCAGGAACAGCATACGCCAGGAACAACATGCACCAGAAATAGCATGCGCCAGAAACAGTATGCGCCAGAAACAGCATGCGCCAGAAACTGCATGCGCCAGAAACAGCATGCGCCAGAAAACAGCATACACCAGAAACTGCATGCGCCAGAAACTGCATGCGCCAGAAACTGCATGCACTGCTCATCTTCTCCAATCAGCCTCTAATGGCCATGAAAAATCATGAACCAAAAAGACCATAAATTACTCAAAATAAGTCGAAATCAGGACTTCCAATAGTCAAAATTGGATAGAATCAAATTTCCTACAACATGGAACCATCAAAACTTGAAAAATAACAATGTTACTAGATCAAAACCTAAAAATTTTGAAAATATATTAAACTTAGATCTACGTGAAATGAGTCATAGAAATCAAAAATGCTAAGTACTAAAGTATCTAAGAATCTTGAGAGGAAGACAATGGAACAACAAAAATAGAAATCCATCAAGAAGCAAGTTGGCACTTGCCTAGCCCTCCTAGGTTGGTGGGGAAGTTATGAGAAAGAAGAAGAGTAATGAGAGGAAATAATGAAGAAAGAGAAAGGGGATGAGGCTTTTAAATGAAGGAGTCGTGGTAGGTGGAAAATTGGGTTCATGTTGAACCAACAAGGCCGAAAATTAAACCAACTCGGGCCGAACCCAATAAGCAAAGCAGAAGGTAAAATGCAGAAAGTAAAATACAGAAAAATAATTAACGAAAAATTAAAGAAATTTAAGTACAGAATAATACATGATAAATATTAAATAAATATATTCCAGCAGTACATGTATTTAGAATACGTATTCCGGGAACGGGAAGTGACAGATCCCTAGCAGAATCCTACAGTAAGAAACTAATTGCCAGAGACATATGGGAGTCTCTGGAGAAACTGTACGAAGAAAACAAGAACAGAAGCAAGATATTTGTGGTTGAAAAATATCATAAATGGCTCTTTGAGGACGAGAAGTCCATGCTGCCGCAGGTAAAAGAATTTCTGAATCTGCGACAGAAGTTGGAAGACGAGGCGATGCCCCTCCCTGACAAGTTTGTTGTTGGAGGAATTGTCTCAAAGCTCCCCGCTGGATGGAGTAAGTTCTATGCAAACATGTATAGAAAGAAGCTAGAGATCAGCCTTGAAGATCTCTTACAGAAAATCTATATTGAGGACCAGATGCGGGCTCAACTGAAGGTGGACACACTGTCCAAGCAATTGGCTAACGCCAATTTGGTTCATACCAAGGAACCAAGAGGAAAGCAGGCGGCTTCCCACAGCAAGAAGAAGGACCCTGCCAATCTAAAAGTCAAGGGAACTTCTATCAAGAAAAAGAAGCTAAAGTCTCAAATACCTTGCTTCAAATGTGGCAAGAAGGGCCACTTTAAGAATGAGTGCAAAGCAAAGACCAAGCAATCAGAGCAAGGAGAGCTTAGTAAGGTATCTATGATCACTGACATTGTTGCTATGATTGCGCAGGTTGATGCGGTAAGGACTGACTCTAACTGGTGGGTAGACACTGGAGCCTCTTTCTATGTCTGCTCCAGTAAGGAGTGGTTCACCACCTATACACCTACTTCTGAAGTGGTTATGATGGCGAACCAGGCACAAGCTGAAGTGCTCGGGATCGGGACGGTGGTGTTGAAGCTGACTTCGAGAAAGTCTCTGACGCTTCAAGGCATGAAGCACGTACCTGCTATCGCCAAGAACCTGATCTCAGGAGGCCTACTCTGCAAAGCAGGCCTCAGAATGGACATCAATGCTGGCCAGATGGTGATGTCTATCAAGGGAATATATTTTGGGAAAGCTTTTTATACCGAAAGAATGTTCAAAATTCAGTTTGTAAATCAGTCCAATGTAATTAATGTTATTAATGAAATCATTCCTTCTGCTTATACTCTTGAGTTGTGGCATAATAGGCTAGGACATGTTCATTATAAACGAATAAACAGAATGTCTAGTCTAGGACTTATCTCCAAGTGTGGGGGTAAGGTAGAGAAATGTGAAGTTTGTGCTCAAACAAAGATCACAAGAAAACCCTTTCCTCGGGTTAATCGAAGTACAAATCTTCTGGAGTTGGTACACTCCGATATCTGTGACTTCAAACAGTTCTCTACAAAGGTCGGGATAAAGTATTTCATAACCTTCATCGATGACTTCTCAAAGTATGCGTTCGTCTACTTGCTGAAGGCTAAAGACGAAGCATTCAAGAAGTTCAAGGAGTTCAGAGCCGAAGCGGAGCGGCAGACTGGACAAATACTCAAAAGGATAAGAAATGATCGAGGTGGGGAGTACAGGTCTCATGAATTCGCATCGTTCTGCAAAGAACATGGAATTGTCAATGAGACTACGGCTCCGTACTCTCCTCAATCAAACGGAGTAGCAGAGAGGAAGAACAGAACGTTAACAGAAATGATTAACTCAATATTGTTGACTGCTGGTCTTCCTAAATGCTACTGGGGAGAAGCTGCATTGACGGCCACTTTTATTCTAAATAGAGTGTCTCATGCAACTTCAGACGTTACTCCTCATGAACTCTGGTTCAAGGTCAGACCTAACTTGAATGTCATTCGAGTGTGGGGGTGTCTGGTATATGTCAAGCTTCCAGATCTGAAGATTCAGAAGCTTGGGACAAGGACTACTAAGACGATCTTCTTAGGGTATGCCGAAAAGAGTGATGCTCGGAGATTTCTTGATATTGAGTCAAATCATATCATTGAATCTCGCGACACAGAATATTTTAAAGACAAATTTACAAGGCACAAGAATATTGTTCTTGCGGATGTTCCGGAGAACAATGAGGGTGCGCAGGTCTTCAATGAAGATGTGGTCCAAGAAGATGTTGTTGTTGAAACAACGGTTGAACCAGATCTCGCTGAGCTGTCAACGAAGCGAGTGAGGAGGCCGAAGGACTACGGAAGTGACTTTGTCACCTATCATGTGAAAGCAGATCCGCTTACCTATGATGAGGCGATGAAGACCAGAGACGCAATTTTCTGGAAGGAGGCGATTGACAATGAATTTGATTCTATCACCTCAAATAACACTTGGGTGTTGGTTGATCTTCCTGAAGGAGCGAAACCCATCGGATGCAAATGGATCTTCAAGAAAAAGATGAAAGCAGATGGAACTATTGACAAGTTCAAGGCTAGGTTGGTAGCCAAGGGGTTTTCTCAGAAGCAGGGGATTGACTATTTTGACATATATGCTCCAGTAGCTTGGATGACCACCATCAGAATGTTAATTGCTCTCGAAACAATACATAAGATGGTGATACATCAGATGGATATGAATACGGCTTTCCTAAATGGCGAGCTGACCGAAGAGATTTACATACAACAGCCAGAGGGATTTGTCATCAGGGGTCTTGAAGACAAAGTCTGCAAGTTGATAAAATCTTTGTATGGTCTTAAACAGGCTCCCAAGATGTGGCATGAGAAATTTGATAAAGTTATAAGGTCAAATGGCTACATGGTCAGCGATACGGACAAGTGTGTTTACATAAAGTTTGCTGATGGAAGAGGTGTGATCGTTTGTCTGTACGTGGATGACATGCTTATCCTAGGTACGGATATTAGCTGTGTTATGGAGACAAAGAAATTTATGTCAAGCAAGTTCTGTATGAAGGACTTGGGGGAAGCTGATGTGATCTTAGGGATCAAGATCATCCGGACAGACACTGGAATAGCGCTGTCACAGTCTCATTATATTAAGAAAATGATCACTCGTTATGGGTATCGGGATCTTCCAGGGATCGATACGCCGTACAGGTGTGATCTGAAGATGAAGCCTAATTCAGGGGAAAGCGTCAAGCAGCTGGAGTATGCAAGCGTAATCGAAAGTTTGATGTATGCTACTACTGCCACAAGGCCTGACATAGCTTTCACCGTAGGAATGCTGAGTCGTTTCACGAGCAATCCAGGTGCTGAATACTGGAAAGCTGTGAAACGGGTTATGAGATATCTCAAGAAGACTCAGACATATGTACTGTACTACAGCGGAGATACGCCGGTAGTGGAAGGCTTCAGTGATGCTAGCTGGTGCTCAGAGGTGGAGAGCGAGAGGTCCACAGGTAGATTCATTTTCATAATAGGTGGAGCTGCTATATCGTGGAAGTCGAAGAAGCAGACTATGCTCTCGTGGTCATCCATGGAATCTGAGTTCTTTGCACTTGATACCACAGCCGAGGAAGCAGAATGGCTTCGAAAGCTCATGTATGATCTTCCAGTGGTTGGGGCGCAAATATCGGCGATACCGATATACTGCGACAACCAGGCGACTACGGCGGTGGCATCAAATGACCTCTTCAACGGAAAGAGGAGGACTGTGCGATTGAAGCACATGACAGTACACGATCTTATCAAGAGAGGTGTTATTGCAGTTATTGATGTTCGGAGTCAGGAGAACCTAGCGGATCTGTTCACCAAGGGCCTCAAGCGCCAGCTAGTCGATGACACAGCTTGTAAAATAGGCTTGAAGGCATTCTGATATTGTATTATTGTATTCCTACCATAAAGTTTTATGCTATTAGTTCAAAGATTTATCTACTAGGCATCTAGCTTTTGGTTCAAGGGAGAACCACAAATCGGATGAATATCAGGAACGGTGGGTACATTTTTTATTGGGCATAGAGAGGTTACGGACCTATAACCACTATTGTCTACTGTTGTTTTCTGCGGAAAACGGTTCTTGTGGGAAGGTTGGCTTAATTGCCTTAATGAGTTCTCAGGCAGAGTGAATGCCAGGTGTGCTTTACAGGAAGCACGGTAAAGCAGCACTACAAGAAGTGAAACTCTATGCTACAGTGGGGTGACTCCACAATGAGGTTCCTATATGTGGGGTGTTGCCCAGGAATAGGATAAAGCCTCGGTTTTGCAGGCCAAGTCACAGAGGCGTAGCACCGTAAATAGGTAGTTAGCCTAATGCTGTATGTTAAAATAAAGAGGGGTGTAGTCAGCACTACAAAGAGGAGGAGTTCCTCATGTTACAGTGGCACGACACCACGATGAGGTACCCGGTTAGGGATAAAGCCTCAGCCTTGCAAGCCATGTCGTTGCGGCGTAACACCGCAAGGGAGCCTAAGGCTTCATGCTGGGTAGTTTGGCACTACAAAGAGGCGGTTGCCTCATGCTACAGTAGTATGACACTAGGATGAGGTTCTCGATACGGGATAAGGCCTCGGCTTTAAGCCATGTCATGGCGGTGTAGCACCGCAAGGAAAGCACAAAGCGCTTCATGCCATGTCTCTTTATAATGAACTCACCTATAGTGTATAGACAAAAAGATATCAGGCCGTCTCTTGAGGGTAAACTTGTAGACGCCTAAAATTATACACTGAAACCAGGCTGACACAGGGCCTTTAATGTGTAGCCAGAAGTACATGTAACTATATTATGTGAGTGGAAAGAATTTCAGCTATGATACAGAATTCAAGGCTTAGTCCATTCTTGTATAGTCTAATTTTTGATCCATACGAGAAGATTCAAGTCGTCAGCGACATCTCTCCTAATGCATGATGGACAGCTACTGTGGGGAACACTTATACCTATATATAGAGATATGTGGGGGATTGTTGGAGTTTTGGTTTTTTCCTTTAGAAAATTTTAGTCCCACATCGGAAAAAACAAAGAGATTGTATCTCTATATATTAGCTTTGCTATTATTGGAGATGCACATGTGGTGTGGAGGTGCACATGGGTTTGCCATGTGGGGTTATTTTTCTAATGGGAAAAGGCTAAAATTAACAATTAAAGCATTCATGCTTTTTGCTCTTGGAAAATTTATTTCCATGGGAGCTAAGCCCCGTAGGAACTTAGCGACTCGGACTTGGACTTAGACTTGGGCTCATGGGATCATGAGGCATAATGTGGCATTTTGTTGGCGTACTTTGCACTTAGCACGTCAGCATCATCGCTAGGCGCGTAGTGCACTTTAGTTGCGCTCGTTGCGCCAGCCAGTTGCGCAAGCCCAGTTGCGCTGCCTAGGTACGCATGCCCAGTTGTGCAAGCCCAGTTGCGCTGCCCAGGTGCACGCCCATGTTGCGCTCAGGTTGTGCTGGGTTGCGCTGGATTGCTCGGGTTGCGCTGATTTGCGCGGGTTGCTCGGGTTACGCAGGCACGCTGATTGCGCTACGTGCGACGTGTGCGCAGTGCGTGCAATACATGCAGTGTGTGTAATTCAGTGCACGCTCTGTCGCGCAGAGTGCAAGGAGCGCGGGGTGTGCACAATTGGCGCAACTTGCAGCAGAACGTGCGTTTGTACGTTCTGTGCGGTTGCTACATATTCGAGGTAGTTTTTACCACGTCCCTAACTTTGTGGCAACCGAACAGTTGCTGCAGGGCCTATATAAGGCATCCTCTCTCTCTCAAGGCTATTTACAGAATAGAAAGAGAAGCCACCACAGAAAGTTTACATAATATTTTTTAACACAAGTAAAAAGAGAATTCAGAAGTGTTCTTTAACACAGTTCTGATCTTCCAGTAGCCTTCAAGAGAGATAGAGGAAAGGCGCCGCACCAGCGTTGCTTTTGCACGAGAGTTCGTGTCCATCCGAGGAGTCAGAAGAGCAGGAGTGTTCCAAGTTCTCCGACGAACTTGTTGGTTCCTGGAAGCTGTTCATGTAGGGCGAATAAAGCTTTGAGCAACGGTGATTATTCACCCCAGCAGGAGTTCTTCTATCTTTCGCCAGTCGCCTTCTTCGTTGCTGCCAGTAATCCTGATTGTATCTTCTTTTTAGAACTACTACGATCTGATTGCTGTTGATTACGAAATTTTTTAGATTCTCGTAATTCAGAATCACCTTCCTTGAAGTGTTGATTTGAAATATTATTTTTACAATTGTTTTATTTTCTCAGTTTTTCATCGAAAAATTGTGCCCGACACTAACATAATTGTCCTCTGATTTGATATATAATTCATAGTGTAATTGGTTCATAGTCGTCTGTAATTGTCCTCTGATTTGATATATAATTCATAGTGTAATTGGTTCATAGTCGTCTGGCTTGGTTTATAATCCCACTAATGTAGAGACAATCCGAGTCGTACTCATGGTAAGGTTGTGTATGTTTGGTTTTTTTTCATACCATATTATAATGCTCATGATAAAGTTGTACTCATGCTAATGTTGTGTATGTTTGGGTTTTTTTTCCATACCATATTATATTCGAAACACAGACGCATTTGAGATTGGCTACATATATTTCCTAAGATATATATAGTGCTGTGGAACATTTCTTCCTTTTAAATTTATAAGTTATGAAATAAACTTTCACGCGGCACATTTTTTAATATTTGGGTTGGAATATGTAAACATGTCTAAGTTTAATTCTACAACAAAAATACTATTTGGCTTCCAAAATATTTGGGTGTTACCATCTTCCATTATGTGACATATGACATGGTTGTTGATATGGCAAAATTTAACATTAAAATTAATATTAAAATTAAAATTAATATTAAATTAACATGATAATTAATATTAAGATTAACCTTAACATTAAAATTAACCTTAACATTAAAATTAAGTTTAATATTAATATTAAAATTAATCTTAACATTATAATTAATATTAACATTAACATTAACATTAATATTAATATTAATATTAATATTAATGTTAATGTTAATGTTAATGTTAATGTTAATATTAGTATTAGCATTAAAATTAACATTGACATTAAATTTTTTTGGATAATTAATATTTTGAGTTAAAATTTGTCATGTCAGCTGTTATATCAGTTGCCATGTCAGATGCCACATAATGGAGATGACATTACTCAAATATTTTGGAAGCCAAATAGCATAATTGATTCTACAACATTGCGTTGGTAGAAATAGATATGTTGAATCTTTACCATGTATGCATATTGTTCGATTTGTGTTATGTTAATATCTATTTTTTTTGTCTTACTCCAAGAAAGCCATTTCATTACAGTTTAGTATTATATTTGGCTTCTGATTTTGATTTTGTTTTATTTAAACTCTTAAAGTTGGTTCTGAATTGTTCTATTTAACCAGAACACAAAAGAACCACATATTCTGCAAGAAGGTGAAACTGACAATGTTATTATTGCAAATGTTGAAAAATAAAAACATACAAACTTTTTATGCAGGAACCACATATTAAGTGGTCTAGACAACCATCTATGGAATGTTTACAGTCCACTGAAGACTGCAAAAGAAGTCTGGGGTACTCTTGTCAAGAAATACAAAGAAGCAGATACAAGGTCTTAAGAAATTTGTAGTAGGCAAATTTTTGGACTACCACATGGTTGACTCCAGATTAGTGGCAAGTCAAGTTGAAGACTTGCAATATATTTTCCATGAACTAGTTGCTGGAGATATGACCTTATGTGAACCATTTCAGGTAGCCTCTATAATTGAAAATTTTCTACCTCTGTAGAAAGATTATAAGAACTATGTGAAACATAAACGTAAAGACATGCCACTGATAGATCTAATTCTCATGCTTAAAATAGAAGAGAATAATAGGAACATTGAGAAAACTTCTTCTATAGAGGCCAGGACAAATGTCTTGGAGACATGACAAAAAGGGAAAAAGCCCAAATATATTAGAGGCTCTGGTTAAGAAAACTACTCTAGTTATGAGAACTATAAAAAGTTCAAAGTAAAATCTCACATATGCAAGAAATTGGGACATAAAGTTGCAGATTGTCGTAGCCACAACTACTACAACAACAACAAGGGACATCCTCGTCAGGCTCATATGACTGAAAGTGAGCGTTTGGCTAAGGGTGTTGTCGACCTTGTTCTGGCGGCTGTTATTTCTGAAGTTAACATGGTAGGAAGCAACCCATGGGAGTGGTGGGTTGACATTGTGTCACGACCCGTACCCAGAAATCAGACATGAGTCGTGGGTACGTCCAGCCTACACCGCAGCATCAACGGTAGTAAGCTGTCTAAACCTCTCAAATGTAATATTCTATTCTACGCTTTACTCTATGATCATTTCAAACACAAATGATAAAAATCCAGAGTTGAGATGATAACTATAACTCAATCACAATAGCTAAGATAAAAGAGATCTAAGGAAATGCATAAATCATAATCCAGCGTCAAAACATAATCCAGAAATCCAGAGAATCACCAAATCCCAAAATTTATATATACAACCCAAGTATGTAGTTTCGAAGACAAATTCGGATCGAATGCTATGAATAAAAAATAACTATGACTAAACATCCTCTGTTGGAATCACGGCCTCTGCAACTGTTTGGTCCTCCAGAATGTTGGGATCGTCTCAAGAACAAGGTCCTCTGATAATCCATAATAGGTGGGGCTAAGTGCCTCTAAATCGTCGCCTAAAAATGTGGTTATCCAGTCAGAATTAGAGCAAGTACAAACATTAATAGACATTTCATAACATGAGAGTGACTTTATAACAAGAGTTAGAATATGTGATACATGGTAAACAAGTAAGGACATAAGTTAAACTGGCCGTACAATAGTAACAAGCAATAGCAGTGAATATGAGAAGAACAGGTAAATATGACATGAACTAGATAAAGAATTATGTCAAGCAATCCTATTTTCTATGTGTTTTGAAATACCAAGTTCAACATGTGAACGGCTCGGGTAGTACGGCAAATCACACATGAGAATGTGTGATTGCTATCCACACGATACAACAAATCACACATTAGATGTGTGATTGTTATCCACACGATTAGACACGAAGAACGGATAGGGTAGTTCACACGCCTACTAAGGTATTTATCCGCCCGACAACTAGCATTCATGGATTCATGTCACGACATGTAAGATGCATAAATCACAATAAACATGATGCACGAAGATCACAAATCACATATATCATGAATATAATCCATAGAACATTAATCACGTGTAGTAAGAGTGACATGAACACGATAAGAATATTTAAATCGTAAAATAGAGACAATATCAGGAAATGAAAGTAAATCACTGTATATACTTACATGTAATCCAAGCTGAAAACTAGATCGAACTGGTGTCCAAGTCGATGCCCAGTGAACCTATATTAGTTCAATCAATAGAATCAATATTTAAGTTAAAACTGAATATCTAACTTAACTCTAGGCTCTATGGTTTTTCTAGGTTTCAACTATCCTACATGTTGGCTTACCCTAGGCTTATGGTTTTATCATTTCTACCTAAACCATGTGTATAACAAAACTCATCATACATATACATGTATGATACTCCTATAGTGTCTATTTCTACATATTTCCATAATCCTTAACTACCTCCACCAATAAGTTGATATGGTATCCATATGATACCATATGACCCTATCCATAACCTTATACCATAATATATATATATATATATATATATATATATATATATATATATATATATATATATATATATATATATATATATATGCCTATGCATACCAATTACCTATGTATAACATACCTTATATCTATATAGGTGTCTATATATCTAATACCCTTATGCATTACCTATATGCATAACCATAAGTTGTAGACATATACCTATATATGCCTATTAGCACATAATAATATACACTACTCTCAATCCTAAAACTCTAGTCCCTCGATACTTATCTTACCACACACCACACACCAAGACACTCATCTCCCTGATACTTTGCACACTCGAACACATACACACACACACACACACACACACACATGAGAGGACTTGTATCCTAGCTGCAATGCTACATGCCTACCACCTATGCACGTTTACACAGATTTTAATTTCCCTTTAGACTGCACAGGTTCTCTCCTAGCACTGCACTGCAGTACATTTATTCCCCTACACTCACTGCAGGACAATTACTCCTACTTCTTGCGGCAACTGCAGTATATGTGTGCAAATTCTGTACATATTAGTTCTACTGATGATGCTAAAGCCCACTGTTGTTGCTGCTGCTAAGCCAGCTGATGTTGTTGCTGTTATCCCCAGCTACACACTGTAGCTACCTATCCTCGCTTGTACATCGATGCCAAATCTGCAGCACATATGTGTAGTTACTACACCATTTATGTGCAAGGCTCTGTTATCTGCATGCAACAGCAACTATGCCCCCAACTGCTGCAACTACAGTTGCTAATACTATCCAACTGAAATAGGGAACTGCACATCACTACAGTTAATTCCTCTATTGACTACACAGAAAACTAATTCTTGTGGGAAACCTGTATTAGGAACTCTAGATCAAATAATCATGCAGTCTAAACTACATTCTGTATTAACTAACACACCTTAACTTCCTGTACACACATTCACATATGCAGCACTCCTACTGCCTACTGCTGTAATTAGAAATCTGCACACATACTCACATCCTAGCATCCTGCTACCTGCCTGAACCTAAATTACACACGCACTTGTTAGCTGATACACTGGGATTTGACACTCTGTATACTATTATTTGGCATTAATTATCAAAACAAAAACTACATAGGAACTGGATTGATTGCAAACTTGCAAGTACAACAGAGAGCCTAGAAAAAAAATCCTAGAAAACAATCTAAGTACAATTATTTAGTTTTGATTCTGGAGGGTGACGGTGGAGGCTCGGGAGAAGTGTAGAAACTCTGCTTTACTCTTTGGACTATCGGACACAGACTTTGATTTTGAGAAAATGCTCTTAATTTTTCCAGCCCCTTTGCATGGGTGTGCTACCCTGCTATTTATAGATGCTTCTGGATGAGGCATATTTGGGTCGCATAGGTGGTCAAGTATCCACATGGCCGTAACAGTGCACCAAGACCCGGTCTTTAGCTGCCAGCTGGGTGTCTGTTGAGATTTTTGTTGCAATATATCTAGGTGGTTCAAGACTTTGTCAATTCGCCACGTGTCCTACCATGAAGTAGAATTAATCTGTTGAGGGAGTTTGGAGAATTTTGAACCGCATAAGGCTCGTGTGGCTTGAAAATAGGTCACAGTCTCCCTTGGCCGCAGGACATCCCTGTCTCATCTTGGCCGCATAGTTGTCACAGGAATCTTCCTCTGTGGCGTGAATAAACTTAGCCGCATAGTGGTCTCAGGAGCCTTCCTTCTGCGGCCTGGTTTAACTTGGCCGCATAGTGGTCTCAAGAGCCTTCCTTCTGCGGCCTAGATTAACTTAGCCGCAGAGTTGTCATAGGGGCATTCCATCTGCGGCCTGTATTAACTTGGCCGTATAGTGGTCTCAGGAGCCTTCCTTCTGCGGCCTGGATAAACTTGGCCGCAGAGTTGTCATAGGGGCCTTCCTTTTGCGGCTCAAATATAGGTCACAGTCTTCCTTGGCTGCAGGACATCCCTGCCTCATCTTGGTCATATAGTCATCACAGGAATCTTCCTCTATGGCCTGAATCAACTTGACTGTATAGTGGTCTCAGAAGCCTTCCTTCTGCGGCCTGGATTAACTTAGCCGCATAGTGGTCTCATAAGCCTTCCTTCTGTGGCCTGGCTTAACTTGGCCGTAGAGTTGTCATAGGGGCCTTCCTTCTGCGACCTGGATCAACTAGGCCGCATAATGCCTATGCGGTCAATATTTTCATGCTTCCATAAGACCCCCTTCAACGTTTTCAAATTACAAATTTTGGAATACTTTGAATAAGAAGCATGTAGATACGCATAAGATTTCGAGCCACAGGGAAGTCTTATCCAGGCTGTCACTGTTGTATTTAAAGCTCTAATTTTTTAGACTTGGGGCTATCTTTTTTGTGATCAACATGACAGTTATGAAGGATAGAATCCCGAGGGTCATCATTATCTTTAATGGGCGCGATAAATGAAGAGGCGTCGATCTGTTTACACTTTTTGATTAGCCTATAAATGTAGGCATATAGTAGTAAGAGAACTTCTCTCGCTTTCTTTTGTCTTCCTTTCTTCTGCTTCCTACTTTTCGTCTTCTCTAGTTAACCATGGCCCCCAAAGCTTCCAAATCCACAAGTGCTGCTGACAAAGGGAAGGGGCCTGCCTCTTCGTCTTGAACTGCAGACTTATCCTCCTTTCATCCAAACATACAAACTCCTATCAAGGGTAAAGATGGTGGGAGAATGAATATTTAAACTCTAATGGCCATGTCGCATGCTTTATATGCAGGTCTGACCACATATCATCGCTGTACTTTGGCTTCAATGCCTTTTATGCGCAGTCGGGCTTACGAGGGGCATGTGTTCCCTGTCTCACTGGGTCGTATGTGCTCTATGTTACCGGACAGCATAGACTGAGCTGCATAGGTGTCATATGATTGAGCCGCATGTGCCCTCCCCATATCTGGTCCATATAGGCTCTGCCTGACTAGGTCGCATATGCATCACCTGATTTGAGCCATATGTGCTCTTTTCATAACCAGGCCGCTTAGGCTCTGCATGACTAGGCCACATATGTATCACCTGATTTGAGCCGCATATACTCTTTTCATAACTAGGCCACATAAGCTCTGTATGATTAGGCCGCATGCATCACCTGATTTGAGCCGTACGTGCTTTTTTCATAACCAGGCCGCATAGGCTCTGCCTGATTAGGTCGCATAGTTGAAAAGGAACCCATTTCCTTTGTTTTCTTCTGACTATCTTCTTTCTTTGACCTTTGCAGTAACTTTGTCTACAGCTCCTTCGGGGAAAGTTTTGATAGGGTATGCTCAGGCCGCTCTAGGTGTCAGATTTTACCACGTAGTCGAAGATGTGTCGACTCAAATTACCAGAAATTAATCGAAAGCCAGGTTGAAGGAGATCCGGAGCCAGTCGTATTTTTATTTACTCGGTATGATGAACTCTGGAATATTGGACGACATTCATTTGAAGCCTATGTTTTTGTTCGGGGATGCCCTGACCATCTCGGACCCACGCATAATAGAAATATCCGAGAACTGGGATTTCTCTTCCCACAGGGTAGCGATTCACATACCCCTGAGGGGAATGCCACTTTTCTTTATTAGGTTTCAACATGGTTCCCATTGAGAAAAAATGTCGGGTCCCATAAGTTAGGACAGTGGTCGCGGTCAAGGAGACAATCAGCCACTCCGTTGTTGGACTGGCCTCCGGCAGTTTTATCAATGAACTGAAGCCCAATATCCAGTTTTTCGAGGCTAATACTTTCTTGAATCTGCTTGCTCGCAAAGGGTCATACCCCGCAGGCAAGTTGTCGCTGCTGCACTGGGTGCATCGTTCCCCTCCGTGGGTCAACCTGACGACCTAGATCCTGACGGAATATAAGGACACTCTGCAGCAGATCAGCCTCTACTACGTCATAAGGGGTACCTGTTACGGTTTATCTATTTACCCGAAGCTGTTCATAGCTATCCTTGAAATGTATAACCGTCGTACTGGGACCTTCTTTACTCCTGGTAGAGAGATGGGGCTCGCTCTCCACGAGATGCACGATATTTCCAAGTTTCTCTGGGGAGACAAGGTTTACGAGGAGTATACCCCAACAAATAAAGAATTTGAGGAACTAGAGCGGCAATTTCCTGGGTTCCTTGCTGTATACAGGGAAGTGTTATGTCATTGTAGCACCTATCAGCAGATATCCAAGAAAAAGAATGAAAGCACTAAAGGGCACCTTCCCCATACCAATTCCTGGATTAGTTACCTATTCAACCTTGGAGCCTCAGGCCGGCTTACCCCTCGGAGCCCTTAGACTCAGAAGGGGGTGGATGCTCAGGTGCGAGACACCAAGCGGACTAGAACTGCAGGTGACAAATTTTAGAGCTTGAGCGACACCTTCAGTTACTTCTATCATGATACCGAACCTTTGTCCGGTAAGGCTATCCTAGTCGGGTTCCTGATGATATGGCTGAGGACCTGTGTGGTTTCAGGGGGCTCCGGTTATATTGAGAGAATCAACCGTAACCTGATCCTTCCTGCAGTCAAGCTGGTTTTCGGAGGCACGCTGGCTCTACTTCCGAATATAGTGTACAGTATTCATTACGGTCTTCGTACTTTTACGATAAAATTCATTACTTGTGAAACTATGATGGCCTTCAACTGGGTTGAGCTGCCTTACCATTATCTGATAGAATGGATGCTGATGCACTGCCCCTCTTTGATGCGGCCTGGCCCCGAAGGTAATGCTACAAGTGACGATGCCTTTATCTATCAGTACCGTAACATGCCTTGGACTTGCAATACTGTACCCGACTGCCGAGCTATGCTTGCACGACTGGACATATATTCTTTTTTGTGTCGGTCCTACCTTTTTACGACGAAGAAATGGGCCGCCTGTTTCATGATAACGCTGTTGGTTCTCAGATCCTGCCTGAGAAGATGTTTCGCTGGTTGCAGAGTATCCGCCCTTTACTTCTGGTATACCACAACCGCAATATCACTTTCTTAGAGCCTTACTTACCCAGCCGAAACTCTCGACAATTCGGGTGTAGTTAATTATTTTTGGACAGTCCCAGTCCCTGCCTAGGTTTTGAGGGCATCATCCTAGATGACATTCGGGCCTGGTATTACTATTCTGCGATCCATACCCAGGCCAGCTTCTACCTGTCTGATGCTATGACCTCCGGGCGCATTTCATACGTGGCGTGCCTTCATCACGTTTCTATGAATGCGCCCCCCAGCGACTTCGATCAAAATACCAGTTTTATTACTGGCACTAAATGGGAGGAATGGCACAGGAAATCCTGCAAGAGGATAAAGAGGGGGAAGGCGAAGGCTTACGACTCTGGTTCAACAAGTACGGAGGCGGAGAATGACTCTGATGATCCGCTGCTCCCTGCAAATCCTCTGGAGGTGCGCTCGCCCTCTCCTGTACCAAGTCCTTTATGTAAGCAGAACAGACATGGTCCCTCCGCTACCGATAGGCCTCGTTCTAAGAAGCGGGTTGCGATTAAGGCCCGTGGGCCTGTCATCGAGGAAGGGGGCAGTGATGCCGAAGCTAACTCCGGGGTAAGCTCTTTTATGACAAAACCCAATGTTACTCTTGGGACATTATCTAAATGTTCTTCTTTGCAGGCATCGGAGGGAATGAACCCTCTGCAACTCGATGTTGCCCCTGAGCTTCTCTCTCCGGTGCAGACTACGGACACCCTGGTCAGGGAAGGTGCCAGCCTTGCGGGACCTGATCTTGGGATTGCAGGGTCTCAACAGATTGGTGCCGATACAGCTACGTCTCTTTCTTGAGCAACTGGGGCTAGAGAGGCAGACGTAGGCGGCTCGAGTACTGCAGTTGAAGTTACAGATGATGTGGGGGTAATGGGAGGAGCTGTGATTGCCCTAAATGAGCCCAGTCTCTGTCGCCCTCCGCTAGTAAGCTATGTCATATTCTTACCAATGAGGAGATTTTTTTGCTGCAACTCCATATCCTTCGAGTCAAGCTGATTGTTGGTTGTTCTGGATCTATAGGGCCTGCCTCCTCACTGTTGATGGCAGATATGGTCGCGAAAGAAGGGATAGAAGAGGACACCGGGGTTGACCTTATACACAGAAGAAGTGTACCTCCTCCCCTTCTAGCTCAAGTCGAGGGACCCTCCACCGAGTTGAGTACGAAGGTGTACGTCATGGAGATGTCGATCATAGAGGTTGTGGTTTCTATACCCGCATCGGTGAACGCAGGGTCGGTTGATGCTGCCCCTTCCCCGGAAATCGATCTCTTCGAGTTGCCTAGTCTCCGGCTCCTTCATGCCGCAGAGGAAAAGATTGCTTCTGTGCGAGAATCTTATCGCTTGGATTTGGCTTCCCTTTAGATAGGGTCGTCAAGCTCTGATGCGCCTCCTTCCCAGACACCTTTAGCTTCCTCGGCTGCTATTCCTTTGATGCCCACTTCTTCGAAGAATATAGACGAATCGTCAAAGGATATAATCGAAAGATTTTACCGTCATTTAAAATGAGGGGTCGACGCTGCTTTACGGAGAGGAAAGTCATTTGCAGTGGCCCGTCATTGTGCCCGCAGCTAAGTTGAACTATTGAGAACATTTTCGGGTAGAGAAGGGATGGATGATTTTCTTGAGCACAAACTGGTAGAGGCTGATCAGTGCCTGGCCCAACTGCAGAAACTATGGCAAGTTGACATACACCTAGCGGTGGACCAGGAACGTGCGTTCCTCCTAACGGCCTTGAAGAAGGTGAAGGCCGTACGGGAGATGACCAAACCCGCTTTAGAGAAAGATCTTCAGAAACTGTCTCTAAGGGGGAGGGTTGCTTAACTCGTGAGGAGGCCATGACCCGTACGATTGCCAAAACCAATGAGCAAATCCTACAACTCCAGGCTAAGCTGGTATCCCTGAAGACTGAACTCCAAGCTACCCGTCAAGAGAGAGAGCTGATTTGTGAAGAGACCAACAAGGTCACACGAGCCTCTGCTACTTTGAAGGGTACGCTGAAGAAAGTGGAGGACAATTGACACTAGATCCCATATTGATCTACCCTACGGAGTCGCTTTTATTTCTGACTCGAATTGGGGATACCTTTTCAATCTAAACCTGTCGAGCCAAATTTTGGACATGACCCATTTTAAGCCTACTACCCATAATTAATTTGTTAATCTTGTGTGCTGCTAGAAAGAGGCTTCGACCTTATTGTTGGGGGTTTGACCAAGAAGGAGTACGACCATCTTAATTTCGAGGACGAAATTCTTCTAAGGAGGGTAGACTTGTAGCATCCAGTTTCTAAAATGAGGGTAATTTTGAACTTTTGTACTTTTATTTATTTAATAATGTTATTTAAAATCATGATATGATTTATGGTGATTTTTAATCATTTTAAAACTATTTAAAACCACGACTTATGATTTTGATGATTGACTAGTGTAACCCTAGAGTTTGGCTAAGCCTAGAGACTAACCATGACCAAGGGAGCCTAGTCACGTGATTAGGATGACTAATTACAACTTTTTAGCCTAAGAGTATTTTGGTCATTTTGACAATTTTGTGAAATTGTGAATTATATTAATTAAATATGTGCTAGTTAATTATTTGAGACTTAACCTAGAGTTTAGCCTAATCTAGATTATCCTTGAGCTTAGAGTCATGATTAGGATAACCTAGTAATGACAAGATTAATAATATCTAGATATTTTTAATAGGATATTTTTTTTAGGATATTTGTGAAAAAGAAAGCCTTAGGACTGTTGGACCAATAGGAGGACTTGGAATTTATTGGACAAATCTTAGCCACACATCTAAAACCCTAGCCCTAACTATTCCTACAGCCATCAAGCCCATTCCCTCCCCATTTAATCACATCATCAAAGTTCTTGCCTCTTTTTAAAATACCTACTAAGAACCCTACTTGTGTTCTTTCCCAAACCTTCACCAAATCCTTATTTCTCCACCAAATTGGACCAAACGAATTGCGTTGGAATCCCCTACAGTAGTAGAGGCTAGTAGGGGCTTGCTTGCGAGAAGTGGAGCGCGTTTGGACATCACTCGAGGAAGACAACTTCTCATTTCGGGAGCCTATTCATTGAGGTTTCACCCTCAATAGGTAAAACCTATCAAACCCTAATAAATTCCTAATTTCTTTCAATAGATGCATCCATTTAGGGTTCCTCTAGGTGTAGCCCGAGTTTGGTAGGAATTCGTATCCATTTCGTGTCTGTATTGGACACGTATCGGTGTTTTTAATTAGGTGTTCGATGAAATGCCACATAGGAAATTATTTTAGTAAAATTTAAAACTAATTACATCGTTGTGTAGCCCTTAGTGTGTAGATCATAACCCTAATCGACTGAGTCAATTTTAGTATAGTTTGGACACGGTTTTAGGGCTTGGACACGCAGCACGAGACACCGCACGGGGCTCGTGCGGCTGCCATGCTGCTCGGGTGTCATAGAGGACACGACACGGCACCTCGACACCTGAAAATTGGTGGGTAGGTGTAGGCAATCACTGACACTATGCACATAAAATTTGAGGAGATATTATTGAGCGGTTTGAGAGAAAACTCGACTGCACGGGTCGCACACACATACACGCGCGCAGAAAAATCCACACTGATACGCCTCTCGTATGAAGACACGACACAACCCCTACTAAATACAGACACGTGTACACCCTCACCTATATCTCCTCTACCCTCTGACATGTGCACGTGACACTTGATGCACTGTATCGTGTCCACGAGGACACGAACACACCCTACGAGCCTGTGTGCGCATAGTTCTGAACTGTATTGTTTTTATGGTTTTGGACACTTTGTGTCCCCTTGTATGGACACGAGCCACCTCTCCTATGACACGTACACATGTGGGGGACCTTTCTATACACCTGTTTTTGTGTTTCACTAGGAATTAGAGTCTAATTTTGGGTTGAACTGGCAATTTCTGAAACTGTGAAGTTGTTTTTAAATGAGATTTGCTGATACACATTGGGTTTTTTGAAAATAAGTTTAAAAGGAGTAATTTTGATTTAGAGATTTCAAATGAGATGTATACTATCTACCTGGGTTTAAACATGATTAACCTGAGATTGTGATATTCATTTGAAAACTGAGTTTTAGTTTGAGGGTTCATTATGAGTTTAAATTTGTTGAATGAAAAATCTGAGAAGTTGTGTGTTAGTTTTATTTTCGAAAAACTGAGATTGGTTGTTCAGAAAACTGAGATTTGGGATTTGATTTAATGCATTGCATATTAATCTTAAACTGAATCCATGGTATAGGTTGGGTAGTTCGAAATTGAGAATATGTAATTGTTCGATATGTTGAGAAATCTGAGAGTTAAGGTAAGTGAAATGAGATGGGTATTAGTACATTATTTTTTTCTGACTTTTCACATTGTGGTATTTAGAATTCAATCTTGATTTTGATACATATGGTTTCAGGCTGAGTTTTCCATATTTTGTTAAAATAGGTTTAGTAAGGACTGAAATTGGAGGCATGCCTTAATTTAACATAGCTTTGCCTAGCCTGCCTTGGCTTGACTTAGCTTGGCCCTTCTTGGCTGGCCTTGGGATGGCCTGGGTTTTAGCCTAGCCTAGCTTGGCCTGTTGTAGTTGTGCTTACAACAACACACACACATGGCAAATGGCCACTATAGGAATTTAGGAGGAAGTTTAGATATTAGGTTGTGTGGGGGTTATGAGTATAGAGTGAGTGTGTGTGTCAAGAGTGTTTTAGTGTGTCTGTGGCAAATAGCCCATGAGTTAGTGGATTAGTTAGTTTGAGAGAGTGTGGGTTAATGAGGTTAGTTAATGTAGGCATCAAGTGTTAGAGATCATGTTAGCATCTAAGTTAGGATGTTAGTATCCTAATGTGAATGTGTTAGTTAGTGTGATTTGGATATAGGTATTTGGTTATGAGAGTATCTATGGGTCATGATGTACATGTGTAGTTTATCATACAAGTGGGTTGATACATATAGTGTTATATGTGCTAGTTAGCCTAGTAGGAATCTTAGTTGAGTTAGCCTTAGATAGAGAGACCTAGATATTAACCAATAGTCTAGTTTTGACCTCCGTTGACCAAGAGTTGACTTTTTGACCAAAGTCAACTACGAGTCAACACTTTACCTATAATTGATCCAAAATCAAATCAAAGTCGACCAGTTGACTAAAAGTCAACTGTTCGTCAACATTTGCCTAGTTTGACTATAATTTGACCAAACCCTAAGCAGTTGATCCAGTTTGACCTAGACAGTTGACCAAGAGTTGACTTTGACCTAGTATGACTTAGAATCATGTAGTTTGCATTACAGATTTCCATTATTACAATTTTAGTACTTTATAACCTGTTTTACTCTAAATAGGACTCTGTGATACCAGTTCGGATATCTATTCATATCAGTCATTCAGGGTGACAGGCGAGTACATTCTCTGATCATTTCATACTTGTTAGGATTTATATTCTTGCTTTAGATTTCGTTACATGATGCTGTCACATTATTATCATGGATTGGTACTATATGGATCTTGTCATGCGATGTTATCTCCCTCGGGGTGTATCAGATACAGTTGTCATGTGCTTTTTATAAACATCTAGTATTTCATGTACACCGCTTTCATGTATACTTTTGTGTAATCTTGTACTCTCATGATCACGTGAGCAAACATGATAAAAATCTCTTGTACAAGGTAACATAACTTGACTGGATCCTTGTGTATTGATTGGGGAGGGTGAGTAGGAAATGGTTATGTGATCAAATCCCATCTTGTACAAGCTTGTGAACCCTTGTGAAATCTTGTACAATCTTGTAAAATCTTGTATATGTCCTAAACCGTTTATATAACCATATCATGCTCTAAATCACAGGTTACTTACAGTTCTTACTTATCATGTATATAGATATTTCCAGTTATCAAATCTCTCTCATTTATATATATATATATATCTCTTTACAGTCCATATATCTTACTCTTTGTATGCTTTATATTTCCCAACATGATATGAACTTCGTGAGATGTATTGTGCTCGCTCCTGTCCTGACTGGACCTGTTGAAAATATTACAGATGATGTTGGGGACTGCCCTACCTTCTATGGGGCACATGAGGGTGACCTTCAGGAGCCTGAGAAGCATCTAGCTCAGTAGAGGGTGCCTAGTCTAGTCTAGTATTTATAGTTTTCAGTTTGTATCGGATTGTTCCGATTGTTAGTTGAGACTTAGTTATATTTCAGGACTTGTATTATTTGTGTTGAACATTTACTTTGTGTGGTATGATAACTCTATTTATATTTCAGTTTCTTTCTTTTATCTGATTCTATATCGTGCTCTATCTTCACTAGACTTGTGATTGAGATATTATATTAGACCTCTGTGCGGAGATGACATGTTTATATATCTTGTTGTTAGATGTTAGATATTATAGATGACCTATACAACGTTCTACCGTCGACACTGCGGCGTAGGCTGGACGTACCCACGTTCTCGTGCCCCTAAACAGGGTACGGGTCATGACACATTTTTGTGGTGGCCCATGCAGGTGAGGGTCACAACTAGTGCAATTTCGTAGTGGTGATCGACTTAGGGTGCTGCTACGAGCCTGTTGTTAGGATATAGGATTAGGCAGTATAGAGAGTTACTCAATCACTGTTAGGACTACTTGAGAGATTCCTTTGATGACCCTTGAGAATCTCATTATGAATATCTCAAAATTTGATTCCAACAGCTTCTGTTTATCTTCCTTGTTTGTTGATGAATTTGATTCTTGTTAATCAAGGTTAATTTGAAATATTCTACAAAGATGAATCGTATGGGCTAGGTCGACTTAGTTATGGAATCTAGAATCTTCTACAGTCACATTAACAAGCATGGTGAGGACATACAGTCTGATTTTGGATATATTTCTTGGGTGTGGGAATTTAAGGTTTTCGCGGCCAAGCATGCGTCAATGCAAAAATTTTAAATACCATGATTCTAGCAGTATGTACCTTAGTCGAGGACTCTGTGAATATCATAGCCTTGCTTACTAGTATGACGATGATTCTGAGTATCATGATTTTGGACAGACGCATATGATTATCAGATTTTATCTCAAGAAGGTTTATAAAATATCATTCTACCTTTTTAATTCAATCTTTTTCAAAAAAAAATTTGTTGTTTGTTCTTCTTCAATTAACTTAGGAGTAGGAGTAGTTTTAGTTGTTAGTATAATCCTTTGTGTAACTTCCTTTGATATAAATTTCTTCTAAATATAATGAATTGATGATTTGTGTTAGGACTTTTTGACTTAGAATTGATAGTGTACTTCTGACCTTAGAATGGTGACCATTGTAACCAGTTTCCAATTTCATATAAGATAATACTGCCTAACAGCCCTGATTGATTCATTATTTTCCTTATCTTCCCAGTCTGGCACTCAGGACTAGAGTCTATCCTACTCAACTTGTTCCCTTGTACTACTTTTGCATCACAACTTCCGGTCCAATTTAGTCCATTTGACCATTTCCACTTAAATTATGATTATCATATGCATATTACCGTAATTTTTAATTTAGGAGCACAAGACTAGTTGTTTTCCTCAAAATTGATTTCACATACATGACCTAAACATGACACCCTACAACTATAACCTTCGTGTCCTACTCGGATACACCATCTTGTGCTTTATTTGCTTCACACGACTTTTCTGACACAAGATCCCATATTGATTTACCCCACGGATTCGCTTTTATTTTCGACTCGAATTGGGGACACCTTTTCAACCTAAACCTGTCGAGCCAAATTTTGGACATGACCCATTTTAAGCCTTCTACCTACAATTAATTTGTTGATCTTGTGTGTTGCTAGAAAGAGGCTTCGACCTTATTGTTGGGGGTTTGACCTAGAAGGAGTACGACCATCTTAATTTCAAGGACAAAATTCTTCTAAGGAGGGTAGACTTGTAGCACCAGCTTCTAAAATGAGGGTAATTTTGAACTTTTGTATTTTTATTTATTTAATAATGTTATTTAAAATCATGATATGATTTATGGTGATTTTTAATCATTTTAAAACTATTTAAAACCATGACTTGTGATTTTGATGATTGACTAGTGTAACCCTAGAGTTTGGCTAAGCCTAGAGACTAACCATGACCAAGGGAGCCTAGTCACGTGATTAGGATGACTAATTACAACTTTTTAGACTAAGGGTATTTTGGTCATTTTGATATTTTTGTGAAATTGTGAATTATATTAATTAAATATGTGCTAGTTAATTATTTGAGACTTAACCTAGAGTTTAGCCTAATCTAGATTAGCCTTGAGCATAGAGTCTTGATTAGGATAACCTAGTAATGACAAGATTAATAATATCTAGATATTTCTAATAGGATATTTTTCTTTAGGATGTTTGTGAAAAAGAAAGCCTTAGGACTATTGGACCAATAGGAGGACTTGGAATTTGTTGGACAAATCTTAGCCACACATCTAAAACCCTAACCCTAACTATTCCTACAGCCATCAAGCCCATTCTCTCCCCATATAATCACGGATTAGTACTATATGGATCTTGTCATACGATGTTTTCTCCCTCGGGGTGCATCAGATACAGTTGTCATGTGCTTTTCACGAACATCTTATATTTTATATACAACGCTTTCATGTATACTCTTGTGCAATCTTGTACTCTCATGATCACGTGAGCAAACATGATAAAAATCTCTTGTACAAGGTAACGTAACTTGACTGGATCCTTGTGTATTGATTGGGGAGGGTGAGTAGGAAATGGTTATGTGATCAAATTCCATCTTGTACAATCTTGTGAACCCTTGTGAAATCTTGTACAATCTTGTGAAATCTTGTATATGTCCTAAACCGTTTATATAACCATCTCATGCTTTAAATCACAGGTTACTTACAGTTCTTACTTATCATGTATATAGATATTTCCAGTTATCAAATCTCATTCGTTTTTATATATATCTCTTTACAGTCCATGTATCTTACTCTTTGCATGCTTTATATTTTGCAACATGATATGAACTACATGAGATGTATTGTGCTCGCTCTTGTCCTGACTGGACCTGTTGAAAATATTACAGATGATGATGGGGACTGCCCTACCTTCTATGGGGCACATGAGGGTGATCTTCAGGAGCCCGAGGAGCATATAGCTCAATAGAGGTTGCCTAGTCTAGTCTAGTATTTATAGTTTTCAGTTTGTATCGGATTGTTTCGATTGTTAGTTGAGACTTAGTTATATTTCAGGACTTGTATTATTTGTGTTGAACATCTACTTTGTGTGGTGCAATAACTCTATTTATATTTCAGTTTTTTCCTTTTATCTGATTCCATATCGTGCTCTATCTTCCCTAGACTTGTGATTGAGATATAGAGTTGAGATATTATATTATACCTCCGTGTGGAGATGGCAAGTTTATATATCTTGTTGTTAGATATTAGATGTTATAGATGACCTATACAGCGTTCTACCGCCGACACTGCGACGTAGGCTGGACGTACCCACGTTCTCGTACCCCTAAACAGGGTACGGGTCATGACAATACATGACTTGTCACCCAGGGAGATGTAATGTGAATCCACTCAAAGCTAGTAGAGTGTAAGTCAGAGGTACTTGGTATACATAACTCGACAGTCTAGGTGATTTAATAGTTAAGGAAGTATAGCATGTCTTTAAGCATAATATTTTTTTAGAAACTTGTCATTTATGGGCATCATAAGCAAGTCTCCATTTTGTTTTGTGAGCCGGTATGCGCCGTTGGAGAATACGGTCTCGATGACAAATGGGCCCTCCCATTTGGGCTGGAACTTGCCGGCGATTTTGTGAGTCATGACCATCGGTCTGCGAACAGCCCAGACGAGATCGCCTACTTGGAATGTTCTCTGCTTGACTTTCTTATTGAAAGCTCGAGAGATGCGTGCTTGATAGAGCTCGATGCTTTGTTGAGCTTGTAAACGCTTCTCGTCTAGGGCTTCCAGTTCTTGTAGCCATCGGTAGTAGTTTTCGTCCGACGTCAACCGGTAAGTAAAGGCCACGCGAAGCGAGGGGATCTGGGTCTCCAACGAAAGAACTGCCTCGCTCCCGTAAACCAGAGAGAACGGTGTATTTCCTGTAGCCGTCCGAATTGTAGTACAATATGCCCATAAGCATTCGCCAAACTTTTTATTCTAGTGGCGCTTGTTTGAAGACACGAACTTTTTGATAAACTTGATTATGGTCTTGTTAAAAGCTTCAGCCAGACCGTTAGCCGATGGGTTGTATGACGTTGAAGCCACATTCTGAATCCAATTTTTGTCGCATAATCGATAGAAAGCATGGCTTGCGAACTGTGGACCATTGTCGTGAATAATCCTCCGGAGCAGTCCAAAATGGTAGATGACGTGATGTTTTACGAAACTAATCATGTTTGATATCTTTACCTCTGCAAGCAGAACAACTTTCGCCCACTTGGAGAAGTAATCGATGATTGTAAGTATAAATCGGTGTCCCTTAGATGACGGCGGGGTGATTGGGCCGATAATGTCCATTTCACATGCTTCAAATGGCCAAGAGGCCACTGTTGGGTGCAAGAATTTGGATGGTTGATGTATGAAGTCTACGTGGATCTGACAAGCTCTAAAATTCTTTGCATAATCGACCGTATCTGCTACTATCGTAGGCCAGTAATAGCCCATCCGGCGGAGACGGTCCTACAACTTTGGGTCGGATTAGTGAGCCCACAAACGCCATCGTGAGCCTCGTATAAGGCTTCTTTGCCTTCTGCATTTGATAGGCAGTGTAGCAGTAGTCCGTCGTAGGATCGTCGATACAGCATTTTTATTTCTGTATCATAAAAGAATCTGAGAGAACGTCTTCTGATTGAATTTGCTTCTTTCACATCCTCTGGCAGGATTCCGTAAACTGCAAAGTCGATGAACGAGAGTTTCAAGTCTTGTATATCATTGATTATCTTGGTGGAGTAACTTGTACCTAGTTGAACGTTATTTTTGGGACAGACCAGCTCATGGCCTATCACGTCGACTAGATTATGAGCATTATTTGGAACTACCAAGGAAGCGGCGAGACCTGCTAGGGCGTCGGCTTTAATATTTTGGAGCCTAGGAACATGCTCTATAAAAAACCCCTCCAAGGTTGTAATAATGGTAATCGCTGTCTGATGATAAGGAATCAGGTCCTCGTATGAGCCTCAGATTTGATTAACAATCAATTGCGAGTCTCCATACGCTTCTAGGTATTCGACCCCCACTTCTTTTGCGAGTCGGAGCCCGATGACCAGAGCATTATATTCGGCCAAATTATTTGAATAGGGCTCTGTGAGAGAGTACGCCCGATTGACTACCAATCCAGACTATCCCGACTCTAGCGACGATATCACCTTGGGGCCCCGTTCTTGAAGCACTGTCGAAGAACATTTGCCAAACGGCATCATGTGAAGTCATGTTTGAGTTGATGACTTCGTCTGAGATTTCTCCATAGATTTTGGCTGTTTCTGAGACTGGATGGGCTTCTAAGAAGTCGGCTAAGGCTTGACCTTCGACAGCCTTTTGGGGAATGAAAATTATGCTGTAGGAGGACAACAATATCGTCCAGGTGGCTAGACGAGAACTGAGTGCGCCTGGCTTGGTCATGAGAACCCTGAGAGGGTTGACTCGTGAGATAACATGGATGGTCTGTCCTGTCACATAGTGTCGTGTCTTTTGAATGGCGAACACCAAAGCAAGGCATTCCTTCTCTATGGCGGTGTACCTATGCATCGCCCCTACCATCATTCGACAGAGGTAATAGATGGCTTGTTCATGCCCCACGTCTTTGTTCTGTGCCAGTAAAGTGCTGAAGGAGTGTTCCATTGCCCGTACATAGAGCAGGAAGGGCTTTCCAGCGACCGGGGCTACCAGAACTGGCGGATTCGACATGTATTCCTTAATGTCATCAAAGGCGTATTGACATTCTTCATTCCATTCGAAAGAGATGCTTTCTTCATGAGTTGTGTGAATGGTTGACATCGTCCTGAGAGGTTAGATATGAACCTCCTGATATAGGCTAGTCTTCCCTGAAGGCCTCCGAGTTCACGGAAGTTCCTCGGTGGACACATCTCCAGGATTACTTTTGTCTTGTTAGGGTCTATGTGAATACCCTAGTAGGTAATGACAAAGCCCAAGAATTCCCACTAGACACGCCTAAGAAGGATTTGGTGGGATTCATCTTCAGATTGTGCGCTCGCATGAGGTCGAACACTGTCCTCAAATCGTGTAAGTGGTCATCCTTGGAGCGGCTTTTGACGGCGATGTCATCAACTTAACACTCAACCGTCTTGTACAAGTGGTCTCTGAAGATGACACTCATAGCTCGTTGATATGTAGCACTGGCGTTCTTTGGGCCGAAGGGCATGACTGTGTAACAATATACGTAGATCGGTGTTCAAAATGACGTATGCTTCTCATCATCAGAAAATATTTTGATTTGATTGTATCCCGAAAAGCCATCCATAAAGGACATGCGCTCGAAGCCACACATATTTTCGATCATTATGTCTGTGATGGGAAGAGAGAATTCATCCTTAGGACATGCCGCATTCAGGTTGCGGAAGTCGATACAAATTTGGATCTTTCCATTCTTCTAGATGACGGGTACTATATTAGCTACCCAGTCTGGGTGTTGTTACTCACGAATGAAGCCGCTAGCTATAAGCTTGTTTACTTTAGTTTCGATAGAATTCATGATGTCTGGACGGAACTACCGTTGCTGTTGTTTGACTGGTTTTGCGTTTGGATGAATATTGAGCTTATGAAGTGCGATCTCGGGGTTTAGCCCTAGCATGTCTTCATAGCACCAAGCGAAGACGTTGATATATTCTTTGACGAGTTGCAACAGTGACCCGCTCGTCGTCCGTCAGGCTTATACTGATGAAGATTGGCTTTGAGGAGGATTCGTTGTCGAGGTCAACTTGCATGACCTCATCTTCAGTGGAAGGGTCTCGTTGTTCAAAGCACTTCTCCTATTGTGCATCCAGCTGTTGGACACATTGCTCTAATTTAAGAAATTCGGGTAGATCTTCGTCTTCTTTCTGAATATCGACGGATGCCATGTTGACAGACAGTGTTTTCCTGAATATATCCCCAATGCTATCATCGAAATCGTAAGTGGGTGATTCGGATGAGTGAGAATGCCACTCGCATTTCTTATCGAAGCTCTCGGGCGTTGTTGTTGGTGTAACATAACCTAGACCGTGTCTGGACTTGCTTTAATAATCCCGAGGTTTCCCAGCCGAGACTTACAACTGCAGAGGCGATCGCCGGCCGTTGCCGTAGTTCAGGCCTGGGGTAGTCTCCATATCGTACCCCTGCTTTTGCATGAAGTACTTGTCTCGGGAACTATATAGATAGAGCGGCAATCTTCTAGTGTCAGGTTCGAAATCGAACTCTTCTGGCATGAGAGGTTGAGGACCTTCTTTTCGGCCGAAGATGATTGTGTGATCGCCTTTTCTTCTACCTGGGACTAGGAAGTTGGCACCTCTAATGGGAGTAAGTCGGTTGTTGTATAGACGGTTGTCACCTGTGTGTGCAGGTTAATGTCTAGACCGTGCTCCATAGCATACATCAGATTAAGCTTATTGCACTCAGGATAGTTCAATGGCAACCTTTTATTGAT
>JANAVB010016199.1:5238690-5246190 GCA_029216955.1 Iris pallida | reverse complement strand
TCGAGTGAGTTGCACACGTGCACGACACTGTGTACATGTGTGTGTCTGTGTTTACCCGATTGGGTTTTTGTGAGTTTGGACACATCAAATTGTGTCGTGGTGTCGTGTCAGGCACCTAGGACACTAGAGGACACTAGGGGCTAGTGTTACCAACCATTGGTTTCGAGCCTTAGCTCGGTTTGGGTCGTATTTTGGGTTTACCCATTTTTCCTATGCACAGTACACATTTCCAGATTTTGGGATAATTTCCAGTTTTCAAAAATGAATTTCAAATTAATTTTTGTTATGTTTTATACATATAATTATATGTTTTCAGTGTATGTATACGTAGTGTATGTATATGTGTGTGTAGGTGGGATTTGAGTGTATATACATGTGTATATGTGTAGATATGAGTATGTGTACATATGTATACACATATATGTATATATGTAGGTGTGTGTGTGTATTTGTGTGTGTGTGTGGGTCTGATTTCTGGTTTCCAGAAATTTGGAACCCCCTCCTTTGTCCAGTATTCCCTTCCTCCTCTCTCACTCTATTACACTACTCTCTCTCTCACTACACTCTCTATATATATGTATTATATATAAGTTGTATATATATATATATATATATATATATATATATATATATATATATATATATATATATATATATGATATATATGATATATATGTATTTGTATTAGATTATATATTGTGTCTATATATGTATATATACTATATGAGATATGAGTATTACATAGTCTATAGGCCTATGGAGAATGTTTGTATATATATATATATAAAGTTATATATATGTGTATATATATATTGTATAGAGGTAGATACCTATATGAATTTTGCCTATGGTCTAAGTTACTAGCCTATGGCCATTAGGAGCTAACCCTAATTGACCTAATGACCCCAACTCTAACTAGTTGACCCTTGTTTGATTAAAGTTGACCAAAGTCAACCTTAGGTCAAACTTGACCTAATTAACCTAGATTGAACTTGAATTTACCTAGAATGACTAGTTTGACTAAACCCTAACTAGTCTGACCATGTTTGACCTAACTTTGACTAGTTTGACCTAGTTTGACTTTTAGAGTTGATCAGAGTTGACCAAGAGTTGACTTTTGACTAGATTAACCTAGAATCATGTAGTATGCATAGTAAACCTCATTTTTACTATTTAGAATATATTGTGACTTGTGTTGCTCTGATCAGGAGCCAGACACCTCTCCTCAGACAGCATATTCTCTACAGACATTCATACATCAGGCGAGTATATTCTCTGACCGTTTCATACTTGTTCAGGCTTTACTTCTCGCTCTAGATTACTTTACTTGATGCTGTCACATTGGTAACACGGATTGGTACTATATGGATCTTTACATGAGATGTTATCCCCCTCGTGAGCATCAGGTACTTCATGTTACGTGTGTTTCACTTTCATCATGTACTCCTATGCTTCCATCATGCATGTATACTCATGTGATCATGTACTCTCATGTTCACTGAGCCCTCATGTATAACTTCACGTATACTCATTTATGAGCCTCATGTGAAGTAATGTATAATAACGTAACTTGTCTCGATCCTTGTGTATTGATTGGGGAAACGGGGGAGTAGAAGTAGGCATGTGAATAATTCTAAAGTAGTGTAATCATGTATAAACTTAGTAGTGTAATCATGTATAAATTCTAGCCATTCACATGCCTATCTTATACTCTACATCACTAGCCACTTACAGTTCTCTATATACAGTAGATATTTCCTTTACAGCTATCTCTTTTACAGCGTATATTACCTTTCAGTATTTTCTGTATTTTACTCTATTGCCTGTATCGTATTTCCTAACCTGATATGAACTGTGTGAGATGTATTGTGCTCGTTCCTGTCCTGACTGGACCTGTTGAAAATATTACGGAGGATGAGGATGAGGCATGGGTAACTACATATTATGGAGCAGGACTAGATGACACTTGTGTTGAGGACCCTCAGCAGGATCCTGTAGAAGCATGGAAAATATTAGAATAATGATCCATGCGGCTCGGAGTAAGAAGCTTATGCGGCTCACACAGGAGCGGCCCTATGCGGTTCAAAGAAGACTCTCAATCGTATGCGGCTCAGGAGCGTATACGGTTCAGCAAGGCATATGCGGCTCGATGGATGCCATGTGTGATCCTTCCCTACAGCTGGTTGTTTGGGGGTGGCCTCATTTAATGCTCTGACACGACTTGGCGACTGTGACTGCTCTGACATAAAGTGTCATAATGGCTCTGCCATAATGACAGACTTTTCGGGAAAGGAAGAAGATCTCTGACCCGAACCATCAGAAATCCTAGGTTGCCACGTGGCAACTCTCATGCGGCTTAAATGGAAAACAGCTCCATGCGGCTCACGAAGAAGTCACTCTATATGGTTAGCAGAAATCAGCCATATGCGGGCCACCGAGAGCTCAATCCCTGCGACTCAATACAATGCTAGCTCATGCGGCTCGCAAAGACTATGCATATGCGGCTCACGGAAGGTTCGTCCCCTGCGGCTCGATGAGGCATTGTCTCATGCGGCTCAGGAAGAGTATCTCTCTGCGGTTCGAGGATATTCAATCCTATGCGGCTCTGGCAGGACTCACAATTAAGACATGTGGCATAGGATCAATAAAAGATTTAACCGAATCTCAACAAATATATTTGACATCATCGTCATAATTACTGAGATCAGGGCATATCATTTATCATCAAGCTAATGGGACACGTGGCGAGCAATCAGACATTAGCGTAATCAATCACGAGGATTTAAAGCAGCTAGCATTAATTGCTCATGGATACGATTCTATCTGCATTAATGGCCGAGATTCACTATAATCAGGATCAAGGGTTCAGATAGAATGAAGGAGCGCCGACATTCCAAACAGATAATCATTACCAAACCCTAATGATCACCCCCCCACTCTTATAAATAGCCAGCATCATTCCCTTGTGAAAAAAAAGGAGAAGAAGAAGAGAGAGAGAGGTCGACACCAAAAGAAATATGAAGAGAGAGATCTACACAGAGAGAGCTCCCCCTTCCTTCTTGATAATCACAGAGAGAGAGAGAAGCCAGAAGAGCAATCCGAGGAGAGTAAGAAGAGCGTTTCTTCACCAACGTCGAGCAGATCTTCTCCGAGCCAAGACTGCATATTGATCGTCCAAGGAGTAAGGCAGAGCGGCCGTCGCTTTCCCGAGCCTCTATCGTCACCTCCCAGAATCAAAAATAAACAATCGTACTTAGTCTGCTGTACCTAGGTTTTCGTCCCTAGGCTTTCTTTGTACGAGCGAGTTTGTATTGTGAGTCTAAGTTCAGTCCTCCGATAATTGTTCTGTTCTTTTACAATCAATGGCAAACACGATGGCGACTCTGCTGGGGACTAACTTCTCCACGGCTGAAGAGTTGGTGACGCAATCAGATGCAGCCAAACTTGGCTCCACACAAAAGAAGATGGTCGTCCACTTCGACCAACAGGCGTTCGAAGAGATGCTCTCTGAAGGCAGTGCTGGCCCGTTCCAGAAGCGCACCCGCACCACGAAGGCTCGCAAAGAATGGAGACCGAAGTCATTTGCTCCTCCTCAAGCCCTCGATGGGATGCCCTCTGCTGCTCAAGACGGCGAGAAGGATTCTCCTGCGGTCCCACTTCAGATCGTAGACAACTCTGCCGTCCCCAAGTCTGGCAGAAGAAAACATTATGATGCTGGACTTGCAGGGACAAAGAGGGACTCTACGCGGACCGAACCGCAGAAGAGCATTAGCCGCAAGGAGAAAGCCCATGCGGCTACATCCGCCAACCGCAAGGAGAAAGCCCATGCGGCTACATCCGCCAACCGCATGAAGAAAACTCATGCGGCTACTTCTGTCAGCCGCATAACTTATGCGACTACAGTTCCCGACAGCATGGATGAGACTCATGCGGCCAGTAAAGTCAATCGTTTGCAGAAAACCCATGCGGCCACAGATGCCAACCGCATGCGGCCAGCCTGCACGGTCGTGACCCCTAGCCGCATAAGAATTCGTCCGACGACAGGAGACAACCGCATGCAGACAACCCGCACGGTTTCTGCTCCCAGCCGCATAGCATCTGCTCCATGCTCCTCTCGATCAGTTTTCGACCGTCTCTCGTACGGTCCGAACCCTGATGACTCTCTGGATGATATGCCAGACTCTGTGATGCTCAACTTGGACTCTTCCTATTATGCACCCACAAGTGCTAGAAAGAAGAAGTTTAGGGCAGCGCGGGCTCATCAAGCCCAGACAGCTGCCCCAACCTCTGACTATCAGGGTGTCCCACTGATTATCACGCGGGCCTCTGATGGAAAGTTGTACAGAACCGCTCAAGTCCAATCCCCGACGGCAAACGGACAGAGTGGTTCCTCTGACCTGCGTGAGGCGATCCTCCACAAACGCAAGGAAAGAGAAGGGGCCTCGGCGTGCAAAGAATCCTCACATAGACGTCACTGCACCCAGATCATCGTCAACTGCTGCTGCAACAACGCAGCAGTGACGAAAGATCGTCCGTCCGTCTTCCACAGACTACAGCACTCGAACTCAGAAGATGAGGCACCTCCTGTTGTCTCCTGCAATTCCGCTCAGAAGGTCCCCGCCGAGGGGAGAGGGCAGAAGACAAGCATCTCCAGTCCAAAGATATCAGCCACTACAGCTAAGAAGTTGTCGGCTAAACGGTTACCCTCCACCGGAGTATACCAACACACCTGTTCGAAGACAAAATCTGCTGCAACAGGAGACTCATCGTCCCCGACCCTGGGGGTTGTAGGAGCTGGGGGTAGTACTCCTCCGAACATCCACAATAATCCAACGTTTCAAGGAGACGAACCCCGAAAAACAACCCTTCCATCGGGTACAACAGATGCTGATGTCCCCGAGGACATCCATGATTCTCGAGACGAAGCAAGCTCCGAAGCTGGGGGTAGTGTTCCTTCCAAGTCCGAACCTGAAGAAAACATCCCCACATATCCAGATGATTTCTCGACGCATGGGTACGACTCGGAGGGTACATCCTCCACCACTCCCTCCGTCACTCCTCATGTGAAGACGGTATTCATGACAGACAGCAATCAAGGCGGTTCCAGCGATCGCCAGCGCATCGACACGTTGGAGGCCATATTGCATGCCTTGGTCAAGTCTGTAGACGAGATCAAAGCGGCACTTCCTACTCTGCAGGGAGTAACACCTGGCCAAACAAGCATGGGTCCCGCAATCAACGTAGATTCAAATTCAGCGGCGCCAAACCAGGGTAATAATCCTCCCAAGATAACGGCCCCTACCGCGACAGATGAGGCCCGAGAAGTAAGAAGAGAGGTTCAGGAGCTCCGAGCAATGTTCCACGCCCGAGAAAACTCTCAAGACCTCAGAATACGGCAACCATATCCTGCTGAATGGAGGGATGTTCCCTTTCCGCCAAGATATAAGCCGTTCAATATCAACCCATATGATGGCAAGACTTCAGCAAGTCGATACATCACTTACTTTGAGGTCACTACCGACCATCTGCCCCATGATGACGCTATCCTCACGCGGTTATTCATTGGGGCATTGGAAGGAGTCGCCTTCGATTGGTACCGCAACCTGCCAGACAATTGCATCCACTCCTTCGCTGGCTTCAAACGCTTGTTCTTGGAGAGGTTCTATGAGGTAGGACAGGACGTAACGATGTCTACCCTCATGGACGTCGTTCAAGGAGAGAAAGAACTGACAAGAAATTACATTGAGCGGTTTTGTCAAACCGCAATGAAGTTACCATCTGGCAACCCGGACTCTTCTTTGATTGAAATTTGCCAAAAGAGACTACTTCCAACAATTAGTCTCTGGATGGGCGAAAGTCAGTTCAAGGATTGGAAGGCTTTTATTATCAGTGCTACAAGTGCTGAAGAACGATTGAAGAAGGCTCGCCAACTGGGGTTGCATATCTCGGAGGGAGAGAACAAGAGCAAGCGTCCCAACGCCAGCAACGACAATGGGGGTAGCCCCTCCAACAACCGGGACAACAAAGGCAAGCAGGCTATGGTGACCGATACAGCCCAGAAGCCCGAGCCACAGCCAGCAGACAAACAATGGCCCCAAATCACTTATTCCTTTGAAGACGGCCACGTCAAGCCTATCTTGGACATGCTTATACAAGGAGATAGGATTCAGCTTCCTCCACCAAGACGGGAGCCTCGGCCGGCTGATCTGGAGAACCCAAAGTTCTGCCATTACCATCGCTACGTCCACCATGCTACACACGACTGCTACCAACTGAAACGGTATATCCAAAACCTCATCGATTCGAACGCCCTGGCCATCGATTTCGAAGAGGTAACCGTGGCAGCCAACATGGTGTCCGTACAATTCGGCAGCTTCCCTCCAAAAGAGACTCAGGACGGGGTTATACCCGTCCCTCTGGCAACAATGGAGATTGCTAATCTGCCGCCTGCTCGCGATCAAGCCGCTGGTCTAGTACCCCTCACCACATCACGAGGGGAAATCATGTGGGTCCATCCGGACCTAGTCCACGAGGTAACTCAGCCCTCTCCACCTTCTAAAAGGAAAAGTGAAAAAGTCAGATCCTGCCGTACTGCCTCGGCGGAAGAAGAGGAAGTTTCGGCCGTCACTACTCGATCCGGAACACAAGCCCAATCGGTGACCGAAAGTGCGACTGATGATCATCCGCCCACTACCAATGATGCTCCGGGACCGGCTCAGCCTTCGACGACCGACAAGCCTTGGCCGAAGGAGACTCGCTTCGACAAATCCCTCCGGAAGGAGACACCTCAGGGGCTGGAAAGGCCCTACAACTTCGACATCTTAGCGCAATTAGCTAACACCCCGGCCAAATTGTCCTTATATGAACTCCTCAGGCTCTCAAAGGATGTCCGCACGGCTTTAAGTGAGGCGCTCCAAATGCCGACGCATACTTGGCTCAGGTCAACCTCACGGGAGATAACCAACCTGCAGAGCTCCAAGATAGTGCGTGTACGGGAGCAATGCCCAATATCGTCTTCTCTCCGCAAGATATGCTCATCAAAACTAACCTGCATGATCGCCCGCTATACTACACTGGATACATCGGCGACGTAAAGGTGGACCGAATGCACATTGATCCTGGGTCCTCTATAAGCATCATTCCGAAGGGTCTGCTACATCATCTTCTCATCCCGATGCATCGCCTGACACCTACAAGCACCGCCATTAGCGGTTTCAATTCGGGTAGGAGCTACCCAATAGGGAAGATCCGTTTGAAGTGTCAGATCGGCGATCTCCAATCAGAAGTCACCTGTTATGTTATAGATGCCGACACTTCTTACAATATCCTTCTGGGACGGCCTTGGATATACGATTACATGATCGTGCCTTCCACACTACACCAGTGCTTCAAATATGTCGATAAGCACGGCTTCGTGAGGACAGAGTTTGCCGATATCGATCCCTTCAAGGGGGTCGAATTATTACTCAGACTCCTGTCTATACGAGAAATCAAAGAAGC
>JANAVB010016199.1:5186780-5235673 GCA_029216955.1 Iris pallida | reverse complement strand
CATCAACCATCGAGTTTCTGAATCCAACGGTGGCATACTGGCCATTCGAAGCAGGGGGAATGGATATCATTGGTCCAATCACCCCACCTTCCTCCCGAGGACACCGCTTCATACTTGCGATCACTGATTATTTCTCCAAGTGGGCGGAGGCTGTCCACTCGCAGAAGTTAAAACTTCAACATGATCAGCTTACTTAAGCATCAACGTTATCTACCGCTTCGGACTACCACGAAGAATCATCCATGATATGGTCCACAGTTTTATAAGCCATGCATTCTACCGTACGATAAGCCAGCATTCAGAATGTCGCTTCGACACCATACAACCCGGCAGCAAACGGGTTGGCAGAGGCATTCAACAAAACAATCATCAAACTTCTCAAAAGTTCGTCTCCTCCAACAAACGTGACTGGAACGAGAAGCTCGGCGAGTGCTTATGGGCTTATCGCACCACGGTTCGAACAGCCACCGGGAATACACCATTCTCTCTGGTGTACGGGAGCGAGGCAGTCCTCCCTTTGGAGACTCAGATCCCCTCACTCCGCGTCGCCCTCACTTATCAATTGACGACGGATGATAACTACCGACGACGACTACAAGAGTTGGAGGCTTTAGATGAAAAGCGCCTCCTAGCTTAGCAAAGGATCGAGCTATACCAAGCACGCATCTCAGGAGCCTTCAACAAAAAAGTTAAAATCAGAACATTCCAAGTGGGTGATCTTATTCTGGCAGTCCGGAGACCGATGGTCATGACTCACAAGACCACCGGTAAGTTCTAGCCAAAATGGGAAGGTCCATTTGTCATCGAGACCGTGTTCTCCAACGGCGCCTACCGCCTCGCTAAGCCGAACGGAGATTTGCTCATGTTGCCCGTCAACGGCAAGTTCCTGAAGAAATACTATCTTTGAACATCATTCTCCAGATTATCGAGTCATGTACTCCTTTAGTACCACTGAACTCCCATCCATCATTCACCAGATTATCGGGTCATGTACTCCTTTAGTACCACTGAACTCTCATCCACCCTATTTTCAGATTATCGAGTCATGCACCCGCTGGTGCCGCTGTACTCTCACCCCCTCAATAGTCCAAATTACCAAGTTATGTACCAGCTGGTGCCTCTGAACTTATATTTCGGTCACTCTTTCAGATAGTAAGTCAAGTATGATTATACCTCTGAACTTTCTTCCTGGCAGAGATCCTCCCTCAAGGATTCACTACCCGCACTCCCAGTGCACAAAAAGGGTAATCGATCCACCAATTTTCGAAACGACCATGTCCTCGTTACCTCTGAGTCGTCTTCACTTCTACCAAAAACAAACCGCCCCCTCGCATAGAACTTCCACGTTCTCCTACCTCTGAGTCGTTCTATGTACCCAATCTTCATTGAGCCCACTCCTGCCATGTCCTCACTACCTCTGAGTGGGAAGGCTCCGTCGAAGAAATTGTCATATTTGCCATGTCCATATTACCTCTGAGCAAGTATATCGATCCCCTTTTAACCTATTGTCTGTACCCACAACCGGAGTACGACAAGGATAATAGGTCCACAAATATCCCCTGTTGACCACAAATGTCCTCTGTTGACCACAAATGTCCTCTGTTGACCACAAATGTCCTCTGTTGACCACAAATAGCTTTCGTAAAGTCTCTCCTGCCATGTTCTCATTACCTCTGAGCAGGAAGATTTTACGATAAAACCTTCATGTTTGCCATGTCATCATAACCTCTGAGCAAATGTGATTGGTTTCCTTTCATCCCATTATCTGTATCCTGAACAAGGGTACGCCAAGGATAATAGGCCCACAAATATCCCTTGCTAAGCTTCTTAGCATAAATCCACCATCTTACCATGCCCCGGGAGCCTAGCTGCTCTATGGCATTCCTTCTCCCTGTACCGAGAACATCCATGACCATTTTGCCGTGGCTGTCCCGGACATCCTGATCAAACTTGTTATCCATACCTAAAACCAAGGTACGCCTAGGGTAACAGGTCCATAAATAATCCCCCAGTAAATCCGGTTCCATAAACACCGCAAGTACAAGAAAGAAAAGATGAGTTGAAACATGCTCATTTATTCAAAAATCAAAGGGCTACATCAGCGGGGATCACATCCCTTACAAAAATTAAAAGAGAAAAGAAAAAAAAAAAAAAGACAGAGGACGGATCACTGCTCTGGAGCACATAACGCCATGAGACGGTCCTTTAACAAGGCAACTGACCGCTCAAGCCTCTGTTTGGCTCGACGCTCCGCCTCCTGGTTCAGCACCGCCGCATCCTCCAGATGAGCATGGGCTTGCCAGTTGTCCTCAAACTTCTTGAAGGCCCGCTCCAGGTTGACAGAAGATCGGGAAACCCTCTCGGCCTCCCGAGCAATCGACTCCTGTTCTGTATGAGCAGCCTCCCGCTCTGACTCTAAGAAGGCCAACTCCTTCTGGAGTGCGAGAATCCGCTCCTTCGTGTCAGCTATTCCACGAGAGGCAGATTCTTCCCGGGCCCTACAAGCCTGACTCCGACGACCCAGTCGGTCATAGGAGACGGAGAACTTGTCAAGATCCCCCTGCACAGCCGGCCCGACAGTTTCTCGAGCGAGCTTGATCCTGTCCCGAGCAGCAACCAGGAAGCCCCGCTCTCGTTCGATCGCAGCAGGCAAACCAGCCTGCCGTACTGCCAGCAGTTGGGTCACAAGCTGGTCAGCCTCTGTCAGCTTAGGCTCCAGGAACGCGGCTAACCCCACCCCGCCAGGAAGACCCTTCAGAGTGTCGATTTGACCCCGAGCGCTCCGCAGAGACAGAGAAAAAGGGATCCCCCGTTCCACGGCAGCGTTTACACCCCTTCCTAAGTGGCGATAGAAACTGTCAACCACATCCTGCGTCACCTCGTTCAGAGCCTCCGAGGAAACCCGTGTCAACGGGAGTGTGGCTGGTAGCACGGAAGAAGACGCGATGGAATCTGCCGCTCCTGCCACAAGAGAAACCAACTCCGTACGGAAAGACGCTTGAACATCGGTCAATTCCTCTTCAGCGGCCCGCAGAATTTGGATGCTCGGCAGGTTCGAGAAGTCAATCTCCGGAGTCGTATAAGCAGACGAAGACGAGGCCGGGGCCAGCACAAACTCCATCCCCATCTGCCCAGAGCTGGCAGGACGTCCCTCAACATGCGATGACGAAGGGGAGGAAACGCTCCTTTCCCCCAGATCACGGTAGACCGGGCCTTCCCCAAGAACATCAGCGACAGGAGATAAAGGGTCAGGACCTGCACGGCCAAGGCAACCATGAATCGACCTGACCTGAAGGATATGCTGATAGAGCAAATAAGCCCCCTCGGTGGTCAATATGTGGCTCAGCTTACCAGTGGAGGAATGTGGAGGCTGAGGTCCGCCTACAGCCATCACAACCTCTTCACCAACAGTCTCCGAGTCAGGAATAAAAGACTCATCCGCCCTTGTATCCTCGGGAGGGGATACACCGAGGATGGCGTCATCTCGCTGAAGTTCAGAAATCTCGGAGACGGGCCCAAGGAAACTTTCGTCACCCCGGGCTGGGGCCTCAGCAGCTTGGGAGTCCTTAGCCGCCGAGAGAGCCCCCGCAGAGAGGACCGCGGCACACATGTCGCTAATCAAAGCGGCAAGGGCCGGATCAACTACTGAAGCAGCAGATGGTTCAGGGGAGCCTGGTTCGTCAGACGCCTACAAAGAAAAATGATCAAGTCATATTCCCGAGAGGAAAGAAAGCTACAACAAAGATAGAACTCCGACTTGGACTTACCTCCGGAACATCGTCTGCACCTTCACCCTTCTCGGTGATAGGTGTCCCACGAGACCTAACAGCAGCTCTCTTCATGGAAAAGGTCGCTCTACTGTCAGGAGATTCGTATCTGACCCGTTTACGCGAGGGACCGGATACAGCTGAAGGGTGTTCTTCTCTCACTGCTCCCTCTTGTGTAATAAGCGGCGGATCTTCCGTCGGTTCATCAAGTGGGGGAAGCGGTTGATCCGTCACTTCTTCATCCCCACCAGAAAGGAAGTCTTCGCTATCATCCTCCTCCTCAGCCGACTCGGAAGGTTCTGATTCAGGGAGAGGAATCTGGAGCGCCATTTGCTTTCTAGCCTTAGCCCCCTTAGGCTTCTCCTCTAAACCAGTACCTACGATGAAGCTGGTACTCGGATCGAAGTTAACAGGAGGCTTGTTCGCCATAACGTGATACAAAGCGGCCACGTACAGAATTTCCCTCGGTGCATTGGCATTGGGAACCGAGAAGCTGGCCCGAGTATGATAAGCATCATAATAATTCCACGCTCGGACGCCGTCAAGAACACTACCTTCAAAACCCAAACAAGGGTTGGGACAATCAAGGAACAACTAGCTATAACCAAATTGACGGGAAAACCTACTGGGTAGGTAAGGCTCCAAGTACACATTATCCCGGTTGCGATAAACCAGATGCGCGGGGCGGATATTGCGCAACCAAGCAAGCATATCCGGAGACAGAAAATGAGAAGGTCCAGTACCGTCAAGGTGTACCTTCCTCACTTCCTCATCAGAAAAAGGAGGAACAGACACAAAGAGATCACACCCATCCACTCTCGCCAACGCCCTCCGATAAGCTGGCATAGTGTTGTATTCCTAAGACCGATGATGGCATTTGAAGAGAAAAGCGTCCTCGGCCGTAGCATCTTCCGCTACCCCAGGTCCTAGCAAAGACTTATAGTGCATCGCCAACCACCCCATTAGGTAGTGAAAGGGCAGTTCTACGCGCTCAAAATCCAAAGTCTTCTTGCGAGCAATAACCTTGGACGAGAATGTCCGCAGACCATGATGTATGCTGCATACCATAGCAGGAAGGAGGGCCAGCCTAACTCTGAAAACTAGCTTAACGGCAGGGAGGATGAAATGACAACCAATCCTCTCGATAGAGCCTACTCTGCCTGGGACTACGCAGTTCCGTAGCCATATCATCAGAAATCCAGCCAGAAGCGCCTTCTTCGACAGTTGTATGGTCCCGTAGTGAAAATAACTAAGAGAGTCAGCTTGACTCCCGAATATATCACTCTTGGATCGTGACTTTTTGATATTGGACATCAGATCCCTTACCTCTGCATGCGTTCGAGGGGCTCGGAGAGTAACTTCACCAGAAGGATCAACCCTAAAGAGATAATTAATCCAGGATGTGGTATGGGGTGCGGTCCACTCAGAGCTATCCGCCGTTTTTATAGCCATTTGATGACAAGCACTATGGTGGCACAACAACTCCCGATACACCGCAACAAAACCTGGGAGTTGCCTGTCCAAGGCCTCAAACTCCTCATTTGACGGGGTATACACCTCGAAAGGCTCATTCTCCCATGGAAGTTTAGAGACAGTATACATCTCGTGAAGAGCAAGCCCCAGTTCCCCTACTGGTGTAAAGAATATCCCCGTTCGCTGGCTGTACATCTCCAAGAGCGCTATGAACAGTGGTTTATTAAGAGGAAGCCCGTGACAAGTGCCCCGAATGGCATGGTAAAGCCCCACCTCCCGCAAGAATGCTCCATAAGTCTGTAGAACCCAAGCAGTCAACTGGGCCCACGTAGAGGTGGGGTTTATCCAGTTCGACAGTGCTAGCCTACCAACAGGATAAGACTTCTTGCGAACAAGCCGATTCAGGAAAGTATCAGCTTGAGTAAGTGTGAAATTGGGACCGTATACATTCATAAAAGAGCCCGGGACCAGACCCATCATATACCGGAGGACGGAATCCTTACCTGCATACGCCGACTTCATATTCGGATTATAATGGATGTTGCCCATCAACATCCCTGATTGAGTGGGAGTTAGGTTACACACCATCTTCCGGTCCAACAACACCATATTGAACCATGACAAAGGATAATGACGTTCCATGAGAGGAATATGGATTGCCACCCCATCCAAAGAAAAATCCCAGTTCTCAGAAATCTCTAAGACCCGAGGATTCTTGATGGTTAAAGCATCACCAAAAAGGAACAAAGGCTTCAGGTATTTTCCATCCAGCTTCCCAGTATTCATCATGGAACGGAGATAATGAAGGGTTTGATTCTCAATAGCCTTCAACCTCTCCAAAGGCTCATCAGTAGGGAATTGATTCGATACATGCCTAATTAAGTCGTCAAGACGCACGCCCAGGGCGAATTGATTCGAACCCACTATAAGCTCCCCAGCAGGATTTATGGGCAAGTTCACTGGAAAAATACGAAAGAAACGAGGTTAGAAGGTAGTAAAAAAAACAGAAACATCAAAAAGGTCATCTGAGCCTATGCGGCTCGGCTCGTTACAGCTTCATGCGGCTCAGCATTAGATACGTATATGCGGTTCAGCGCATCATAGCCTTATGCGGCTCCGAGTTGGCCGAGTTCATACAACTCAAGTCCAGATAAACTTATAGATCCATGCGGTTCAAGTTAAGCACGCCTACAGAGTCAGATTCATGCGAGCTGACGTGAGCAGACAAATTTCTGCGGTTCAAAAAAAAGTGAACAACGCTTATGCGGCCCAAATCAAAAACACGTATGCAAACTCAGATCGGGTATAAACAAGTTCATGCGGCCCCATAAGACGAAGGGCTCATGCAGTCCCATCGATAAAGCCCCGTATACGTGGCTTGTGCATAATGCATGCAGCAGAGCCATGGCGACAGTTAGGGTTTTCAAACGATCTCTTACCAGCGATAGACGGGTGGACATCGGGATGGATGGAGTGCGCAATGACCGGCGGAGGGGCAACCACGTTCGCCGCCGCAGTCGCCGTAGAAGCAACTGCCTTACCCTTAGCGGCCTTCGATGCTGCAGCTTTCTTGGGAGCCATTGTCGGTTGCTAAAAGACGAAGAGCAAAGACAGCAAATAGAGATTCAGAGCAAAGAGAGAAGGTAAAGAAAAACCCCAAGAGGCTTAAAGACTCCTATTTATAGGCAAAAGAGACCCACGAAACGAACAGACGTCTCGGAGTATGCCTCGGATTACGCGCTGCCACCAAAGAACAAAGGCAAAACGCTTCGGTCAAGGCAAGATCGACTCTTGGGATCCTCCCCCAAAAGGCGGCGTTAAATCAAATCAAAGGCACTTAATAAAGATTTGCACACGTGTTCAGGACACGTGGCAACCAGTTTATGCGGCCAGATGAATTTATACGGCTAAGGCACTTATGCGGCTAGGAAGCTCAGGCAGACAGAAAAATCCTATACGGCATGAACGGGGCCATGCTTCTTGTTCAAAGTATTCCAATTTTTACAAATTGGAAACTTTGAAGGGGGTCCTGTAGAAGCATGGAAAATATTAGAATAATGATCCATGCGGCTCGGAGTAAGAAGCTTATGCGGCTCACATAGGAGCGGCCCTATGTGGTTCAAAGAAGACTCTCAATCGTATACGGCTCGGGAGCGTATGCGGTTCAGCAAGGCATATGCGGCTCGATGGATGCCATGTGTGATCCTTCCCTACAGCTGGTCGTTTGGGGGTGGCCTCATTTAATGCTCTGACACGACTTGGCGACTGTGACTGCTCTGACATAAAGTGTCACAATGGCTCTGCCATAATGACAGACTTTTCGGGAAAGGAAGAAGATCTCTGACCCGAACCGTCAAAAATCCTAGGTTGCCACGTGGCAACTCTCATGCGGCTTAAATGGAAAATAGCTCCATGCGGCTCACGAAGAAGTCACTCTATATGGTTAGCAGAAATCAGCCATATGCGGGCCATCGAGAGCTCAATCCCTGCGACTCAATACAATGCTAGCTCATGCGGCTCGCAAAGACTATGCATATGCAGCTCACGGAAGGTTCGACCCCTGCGGCTCGATGAGGCATTGTCTCATGCGGCTCAGGAAGAGTATCTCTCTGCGGTTCGAGGATAGTCAATCCTATGCGGCTCTGACAGGACTCACAATTAAGACACGTGGCATGGGATCAATAAGAGATTTAACCGAATCTCAACAAATATATTTGACATCATCGTCATAATTACTGAGATCAGGGCATATCATTTATCATCAAGCTAATGGGACACGTGACGAGCAATCAGACATTAGCATAATCAATCACGAGGATTTAAAGCAGCTAGCATTAATTGCTCATGGGATACGATGCTATCCGCATTAATGGTCGAGATTCAATATAATCAGGATCAAGGGTTCAGATAGAATAAAGGAGCACCGACATTCCAAACAGATAATCATTAGCAAACCCTAATGATCACCCCCCCACTCTTATAAATAGCCAGCATCATTCCCTTGTGAAAAAAAAGGAGAAGAAGAAGAGAGAGAGGTCGGCACCAAAAGAAATAAGAAGAGAGAGATCTACACAGAGAGAGCTCCTCCTTCCTTCTTGATAATCACAGAGAGAGAGAGAAGCCAGGAGAGCAATCCGAGGAGAGTAAGAAGAGCGTTTCTTCATCAACGTCGAGCAGATCTTCCCCGAGCCAAGACTGCATACTGATCATCCAAGGAGTAAGGCAGAGCGGCCGTCGCTTTCCCGAGCCTCTATCGTCACCCCCCAGAATCAAAAATAAACAATCGCACTTAGTCTGCTGTACCTAGGTTTTCGTCCCTAGGCTTTCTTTGTACGAGCGAGTTTGTATTGTGAGTCTAAGTTCAGTCCTCCGATAATTGTTCTGTTCTTTTACAATCAATAGCAAACAGATCCACCTGCAGCTGAGGATGTTGCTCCAGTAGTCTAGACCAGTTTAGCTAGACAGTCTTTTCTACTTGTATTTTGTCTCACATTCTGAGTTGTATTTTGAGATGTTGAGATGTATAGATCCTTAGACTTATTGTATTATGAGTTGACATTCTGGATGTTATGTATCCTTGACACTTAGACTTATTTCATCTATGCTACTGTTCTCTTTGAGTTACTATCTATCTATCTATCTATCTGTCTTTCATTCTTCTACCTTAGATGTGATTGAGACTGTATATTGTGATGTCACCTCCATTCGGAGAGTATAAACTGTACAGGTACCTTTATATTGTAGATGATTGACCTAGGACAGCGTTCTACCGCCGATACTGCAGCGTAGGCTGGACGTACCCACGTCTCGTGCCCTTACTCTAGGGTGCGGGTCGTGATACTCTCCACTTCACTCTTTTCTTTTGAAGCTTCTTCTTCCTCAAGGAAACCAATTCTAGGTATCTCATTAACCTCCATTAATTTCCTCTCTTGCATTTATTCCTTCACAATAAATGTAGAGGAGATCATTCTCCACATTATGACCATAGCTTTTATAGGTTTTCCTAAAAACCTAGTTTAAGGATTTATTAGGGGTTTTCCTTTTTAGAGAGGAATATATATATATATATATATATATATATATATATGTATATATATATACATATATATATATATATATATATATATATGTATATATATATATATATATATATATTGTGTGTGTGTAGAGGAGAGTGGTGGTGGTGGTGTCATGAGAGAGTGTGTGTTTTAGTGTGTGAGTGTCTATATATATATATATGTAGATGTGTTGTGTGTTTAAGAGTCTATATATATATATATATATATATATATATATATATATATATATATATATATATATATATATATATATAGATAGATAGCTAGATGTTTAGATGAATATCTATCTATCTATATATATATATATATATATATATATATATATATATATATATATATATATATATTTATATATATATATATATATATATATATATATATATATATATATATATATATATATATATATATATATTTTTTTTTTCACGAACAGAACTCTTTTATTGATAATAAAGTCAAAGTTACAAGAGTTCAAGACCAAAAAACAAAGAACTAGGGCTTCTTCTTCCCATGCGAGCAAGCAAGAGTGGCTTTGGCTACTTGTCTTTGGATCTCATAACAGATCTGCTCCCCAGTGAACCTATACTGCTCATATCTCCATTTGTTACGGTTTTTCCATAAAACCCAACAAATCGCTCCCACGAAGATTTGTTTTAAGTGAAGGTTGTTCCTCCGCCACCATAGACGGAAGCAAGCGGCCAAATTGGGAGCCCGACCCCGGACCCGGAGAAGTGATTGGGACGAACCCCATGCAGCCTTGGCCAGATCCCCATCGAAGAAGATATGCTGCAAAGTCTCAGATGTAGGGCTGGCACAACAGTGACAACTCGAGGCAAGGTGGAACCCGATCCTTTGAACCTGATCATCGGTAGGCAGTCTGTCAAGTAATATGCGCCAAAGTAAAACTGACCATTTGGACGGAATGCAAGGGCTCCAAATGTTCTTGAATCTAAGATCAACAGGAAATGTAAGACGAGTCGCCCTCCAAGCAGAGGAGACGGAGAACCTGGAGTCAGGAAGCCAACGCACAGTATCGCCATCCTCCTCAATCAACTGAAAACTCTCATCCAGGTCTCTTCCTACTAGGATCCGACGCCAAATATGTGAAGAGTTAGAATGAGCAATGACATGGTTAGGGTGGCCATGCGGAAAGTATTTAGCCCGCATAAACTGGGTCCAGAGCAAATCCTGCGTCCTCAGTTTCCACCAGAGTTTCAAAGTGAAAGCATCAAACACTTCCTTAAGCCTCCGGACACCAAGACCCCCTTCTTCAGGAGGACGAGCGATCTGATTCCATCCGATCCAGGCATGCTTCCGATTCCCATCCTTCGAACCCCAAAGAAACTCGCTAAACATGGCCTCAAGTTGTGTGAGCACACTCAATGGAGGGTTGCTGGCTGCAAGGCAATAAATAGGTATAGAAGAGAGAACAGATTTGATCAAAATCAGCTTTCCCCCCGGAGATAACGTCTTGTTGTGCCACCCCTGAAGACGGTTGTGAACTTTCTCCTTGAGCTCTTCGAACATACCCGAGTTTCTTCTACCAGTCATAAGCGGACACCCCAAATAAGTAAGTGGAGGATGAGTGATTTGAAAACCAGTCAACATCCGCAAAGCAGTAGCCCTGTCTTCTGGGAAATCCGATGAGACACAGATAGCTGATTTCGTAGAGTTGATAAGCTGACCCGACACTTGCTCATACCTATGGAGGATGGACTTCAAATATTGAATAGATCTTCTGTCCCCTCCCGAGAAAATCAGAAGGTCATCCGCATAGGCGAGGTGAGAGATACGCGGACATCCACTAGGAGAGTAGAAAGGCGTGTAGCCCGGAATAGAGTCCAGTTTTTGGAGATTTCTACTCAATGATTCCGCAGCAATCACGAACAGCATAGGCGAAAGGGGGTCTCCTTGTCGCAGTCCTCGGAAAGCTTGGAAATAACCCGACGTGCTGCCATTGATCAACGTCGAGAACCAAACATTATTCATAAGATGAAGAACCATAGTAATCCAGGTTTCCTGGAACCCGAGCCGACGAAGAGTAGACAGAAGGAATCTCCAATTAACCCTATCGTAAGCCTTGCTCATGTCGAGCTTGATAGCCGCATTCCTTCCCCAGTTGTCATGACCCAACATGCTGAACATCTCTTGGGCAAGGACAATGTTATCTGTAATCTCCCGACCCTTAACAAAGCCACTTTGTTCAGGGGAAATGATCCGAGTCAACATAGGCGACAACCTATTAGCAAGCAATTTGGAGAAGATCTTGTTGACGAAATTGTAAAGGCTTATCGGCCTATAGTCAGAAATTGTAGCAGGATTATTGTTCTTTGGGATTAAAACAAGGAGAGTGCTAGTGATGACCTTCGGTAAAGAGAACCCGTCGAAGAACATATGAACAGCGCCTAGAACATCTTCCTTAATGATGGGCCAGCACTTGACGAAGAAAACTCCATTAAAGCCATCGGGCCCAGGAGCACTATGGCGATCGATTGACTTTATAGTAGCATGAATCTCCTCCATATCAGGCTTCAACGAAAGGGCTTCACCTTCTTCGTCACTTACGACCTTAGGGAGCACAGACATGAACACCTCATCGGACGAGACTGGCTCAGGAAGGAACAAGTTCTCATAATGCGTATTTGCAATGTGTTGAATACCCTCCAAATCACGAGCAATGGTACCATCATCGGCCTGAAGTTGGTGAATATGGAGGCGACGACGCTTAGAAGAAACACAGGAATGAAAATAACCTGTATTTTTGTCCCCCTGCAAGTCCCATTTGAGCCTAGCCTTCTGTTTCCAGTAAGCCTCTTCGATCTGGATTCTTTGCTTGAGATGTGCCTGAGCAGCCATAAGTTCGGGACGGGAGGAAGGATCATTGTCGAAAGCAACTTCAGCTGCAACCACTCTGTCTTCCGCTGCTTTGACAGCTTGGAAGATATCACCAAAGGTAGCGTGACTCCACCTCGATAAGGCCTTACGAGTAGCAGAAAGCCGCAGCCCTAGATTGATGATGGGGTTATGGTGATGAGCTGACGTCCAGGCTTGTTCGACAGTGTGGAGAAAAGAAGGATGAGCGGCCCAAAAAGATAGAAACCTAAAAGGTTTCTTAGAAACAGCAGCACGCGCATGGAATTGCAGGAGCAAGGGGGAGTGATCCGACTCAGTACAATTTAAGTGATCACATGTCGTGATAGGGGCCCAGTCCCACCACCGTCTATCCATGAGAACTCTATCGAGTCTAGAACCTTGACGCTCAGGTCCAGAATCCGTTTTGACCCACGTGAAGCAGCTGCCCGAGTAAGGGACCTCAATAACACCAGCTGCCAGTTGGAACTCCCTGAACTCCCGCATGGATGCCTCACTTGGAGGCAAGCCACCAAACTTCTCGACAGAACAGGTAATGGCATTAAAATCGCCGCCGATGAGCCAGGGACAGTAGAAACGGTTCGAAAGACTGAGCAGGGATTCCCATAAGTGATGCCTCCCCTCCTTGGTGTTGCTGCCATGAACGATGGAAATCAGCGAGTTCTCAGGGAGAAGAGGGTGAGAGATATATATATATGTATATATATATATATGTATTGTGTGTGTGTGTAGAGGAGAGTGGTGGTGGTGGTGTCATGAGAGAGTGTGTGTTTTAGTGTGTGAGTGTCTATATATATATATATATGTAGATGTGTTGTGTGTTTAAGAGTATATATATATATATATATATATATATATATATATATATATATATATATATATATATATAGATAGCTAGATGTTTAGATGAATATATATATATATATATATATATATATATATATATATATATATATATGTGTATATATATATATATATATATGTATATATATATATATATATATATATATATATATATATATATATATATATATATATATAGATAGATAGATAGCTAGATGTTTAGATGAATATATATATATATATATATATATATATATATATATATATATATATACATATATATATATATATATATATATATATATATATATATAGGGAGGGAATGAAGAGAATAAGAAGTAGCAACAGCAGCTACTGCAATAGCAGCAGCAGCAGCATTAGCCATAGCAGCAGCAGCAGCATTAGCCAAAGCACTGGCAGTAGCAGCGGTTAGCAGGAATAGCAGTAGGAGCAGCAGTATAGGGAGAATAAGGAGAATAAGACGGAGAATAAGGAGAAGGAGACGAAGAATAAGGAGAAGGAGACTGAGAATAAGACGGAGAATAAGGAGAAGGAGACGGAGAATAAGACGGAGAATAAGGAGAAGGAGACAGAGAATAAGACGGAGAATAAGACAAAGAATAAGACGGAGAATAAGGAGAAGGAGACGGAGAATAAGGAGAAGGAGACGGAGAATAAGACGGAGAATAAGGAGAAGGAGACGGAGTGTAGCATCCAGTTTTCCAAATGAGGATAATTTTGAAATTTCGTGTTTATAATTATTTTAATAATGATATTTAATTCATGATATGATTTTTGGTGACTTTAAATCATTTTAAATTATTTAAATCAATGACTTGTGGTTTTGACGTTTTGCTAGTGAAACCCTAGAGACTGTTTGACCTAGAGACTAACCATGTGATTATGATATTTTAATGTCATTTTTGGCCTAAGGATATTTTTTGCATTTGACCTCTTTGAATTATTTTGATATTATTTTATTATTTATGATATTGTTTTGGGGTTATTTGAGTCGGGTTCGAATTTCAACTCAATCCGACTTGAAACGGGGACCCGGGGGTAGTTTGACTCTAGTGGGACCCACACATTAGTTAGGCATGGCCCACATAATATTAATTTTAGTCCACATGATAGAAATATTTTAGTTAGAGGTTAGACTAATTATTATGGATAAGGTTAGTGTGATTAGAGACTTTAGAATGACTAATTTAGCCCCAACCAATTAGCCCTTTCCTAATACTCATAAAATAGGTTAGTGGGGGCATTTTGGACCTTACCATAATAGGACAAATAGTCCCATATGGCCAGCCACTTTGGGAAAGGATAGGCTCAAGTTCATTTCATTATTCTCATCCACACTCTCTCTCTTGTTCTTCCCCAAATTCCTAGAGAGCAATCCCTAGCAATTTCTCCGCCAAATCCTTCCATTTCACCACCAAATCTTCTTCTTTCCTTCTCCATTCTAGCCAAGGAGGAAGCTACCCAAGTTTGGGAGGATTCGGAGCTCGTTCGTGTCCTTTTGGAATCTCTACGTGTCGGTGTCGCTCCGGGAAGGCTTTTCTTCGATTCGATCTACCGGGAGGTATAAATCCCTTCTCCTTTTTATTTCCTCATGCATATAGGTCTATTTTGAATCCATAGGAATGACCCCCATGGTTGTATCTCCATTTGTGTCCATTTTGTGTCCATTTGGAGGTCATAGGAGTGTCCTTTGTGTTGTGGTTGTGTCCATATGGGAAAATCCCAAATTTGGACACATTATGTGTTGTTGTTATGTATGAATAAATTATTACATGTTTAATCTCATATTTTTGTATTGAAGATGTGTTCTATAGTGTCTCATATATATATATATATTAGTGTAGAGAGTGAGTTCTTGATAGATTATGTTATATACTTATGTTCTTTTGTCTCAAACTACCCAAATCCGTCATGATTTTTTTCCACGTTTTTAATTTCAGCCCTAACTTAGAAATGTCATAACTTCTAGCTCAAAGCTCGGTTTAATCTCCTATTTTTTTAAAAGAAGTGTATTGAAGTTAGCTTTCCAAAAACATGTATTAATAGGCCTAATTCTTTGTATAACTTTCTGGAGAATTATTTGAGTGTCAGCTGTACGAAAGACAAACGCGTTCTCGGTGTTTTCGCGATTTCGGGAGTTTCAGGAAACGAAAACGCGATCCGTTTGAAGTTTCGGAAAGCTAACACATAGATCTATAACATACTTTAATCCTAGATTTTAATTCATGCTGAGATGGTACAGTATTGATTATTAGTAGAAGTTACTATTCGACATATGCATTTTGTGCACCCTTGTGTGTAATATAATGTTCTATTTGATATTAACCCATGTTAATGTATATACATTATGTAATTAAATAGAGAATGCAAGCATGAGTAAATAGTTAAATAAATGATGTATGAGGTGTAAGTATCCTATCTAATGTAAGCATGTATAAGTATGGCTTGTAATGAATATGTAGGTTCCATAGTATGTAATGTATGGTACATATAGTAGTGCAAGAGAATAAATGAATGATGAATGAATGCATGCATGAATGTAATATAATGATAGATGTAATGTATGCAATATACGAATTAATGAGATGTAATGTTCTATGTTAACACAAATCCTATATTACCTCATGTACCCCTTACACTATGTTGACACTATCACACTTGACACTTTGTTCACTTACACTTTGACACTCTTTGATATGTATACACTATGTATGCCCATTTAACCCTCACTTGCCCCTTTGCCATGTTCACCTACACACACATAGCCTCTTAAATAAGTATTTATGAATATAGTTAACTTAGCTATGTATGTATATTATATATATGTTAGCATATTGTATTATAATATATAAGTTTATATAACCATTTGAAATGCCATGATTATAGACCTAATGTTGAATACCAATATATGCATGTGTATATATGTGTAGACATATATAGCTTAAAGTAATAGATTACCTAGTGTATATCCAATGTAAATTCTTGCCTATTTGAGTATTGAATAATTGTATGCTATATAGAGTTAGGTGTATGTTGGCTTGTATAGCCTTGTATTGATGTGTGCTTGCTAGGATAGTCTTGGTTAGGCCTAGTAAGACTTGCTGGGTTAGGACATGACCTAGTTTGACCTAGTTTGACTAGTGCAGTTGACCAGAGTTGACCAAGGGTTGACTTTGGCCAAGTTTGACCTAGATCCATGTAGAATGCATTGTAGTACTTTATATTACCCTTCTGGACATGTTGTGACTTGTGCTGTTCTAATTAGGAGCCAGACACCTCTCCTCGGACAGTATCTTTACCTTGGACATTCAGATATCAGGCGAGTACATTCTCTGATTATTTCATATCATGTTTAGGATTATATTTCCTGCTTTAGACTATCTTACTTGATGCTGACACATTGGTAACACGAATTGGTACTATATGGATCCCTTTATGAGATGTTATCCCTCTCGGGAGCATCAGACACTTTTGTCATGTGTGTTTCACTTACATCACGTATCATATGCTTCTATCATCATGAATCTTCGGGAATCAGCTAGTAACTCATGTACCCTCATGATCACCGAGCCTTCACGAATCAATTCATGAATCATCCTTTATGGGCAACGTAGTGTAGTCATGAATCTTAACGTAACTTGAATGGATCCTTGTGTATTAATTGGGGTACGGGAGTGTATGAATGGTCATATGAATAAATATCCAAAGTAGTGTAGTCATGAATCACTCTTAGTATAGTCATGAATCAGTCCTAAGCCATTCACATGTTCATCTATACTCTAAATCACTAGCACTGTCTCTCTTTATATATATCGTAGATATTTACTTACAGTCTCTCTTTTATATTATGCTATTTCTTCAGATCCTGTATTTTATTCTCTAGCATGATTACATTTCCTTTTCTGTTATGACTTGTTGAGATGTATTGTGCTCGCTCCAGTCCTGACTGGACCTGTTGATAAATTTTACAGATAGCCTGGAGGTTGCCTGCTAGCCTAGAGGAGACAGTAGAGGTTGTATAGATAACTAGGGTTTATTCATAGTTTATTTTCAGTCGTCTTGAGTTGTATTTATGGATTACTGTATTTGAGTTTTGAGATGTATTCTGGATTTGTATCTTAGACACTTAGACTTCTATCTGTTGTATCTCTTTTCGATTTCATGTTTTATCTATCTTCCTTTATGTTCTACCTTAGATGTGATTGAGTTTACATTCTACTATGTCACCCCATTCGGGGAGTATAAACTGTTTAGTCTTATACTGTTAGATGCATTGAGGCCTAGGACAGCGTTCTACCGCCGACACTGCGGCGTAGGCTGGGCGTTGTTACATTCTCGTGCCCTAACTCTAGGGTGCAGGTCGTGACACAGAGAATAAGACGGAGAATAAGGAGAATAAGACGGAGAATAAGACGGAGAATAAGAAGAATGAGACGGAGAATAAGATGAAGAATAAGACGAAGAATAAGAAGAAGGAGACGGAGAATAAGACGGAGAATAAGGAGAATAAGACGGAGAATAAGGAGAAGGAGACGGAGAATAAGACGAAGAATAAGGAGAATAAGACGGAGAATAAGACGAAGAATAAGGAGAAGGAGACAGAGAATAAAAAGAAGAATAACACGGAGAATAAGAATAAAGAGAAGGGAAGGAAATAAGAGAAGGAGAAGGAGAAGGAGAAGGAGAAGGGAATGTAGGAAATCAAATTAGAGAGGGTTTGTGAGTGAGTCGAATTTAGTGAAAGGGTAAATTAAGATATTGGCCTATGGCCAAGATATGGGTTTCGGAGTTCAAGATGGACTCAGATATGGGTTGTAAGGGTTGGTAATGGTTAGGAATAGTCGCCTAGACCTAGTCTCGACCTAGGATTGACCTAGGGTTGACCTAGAGTTGACCAGAGTTGACCCGTTAACCAAAAGTCAACCGTAAGTCAACTTTTGACCTAGTTTGATATGGGTTGACTTCCAATGTTCTCCTATGACCAAGGTTGACCTAACTAGACAGATCTTGACCTAGAATGACATAATAGGATTTAATTTGACCTGATTTTACTTCCAAACCCTTATATTGATATAGTATTCCATCTATAGGTCCTCGAGGCACTGTTCTTGGACTCAGTCGACTTATCCATCATATCACAGGCGAGTACATTCTCTGATAACTTTTTTCAAATTTATGATAACTGTTATGATTCATGTACTTAGTGTAGATATGCTCATTCCTGACACATGGTTCTCATAGATTGGTATTCCTGGATCTCGATGAGAGATGTTGCTCCTTGTTAGCTTGGGATGTATTGTGCAAGCTCTCTTGTAGCTCTTGCGCAATATGTGGTCACTGATTCTAGAGAAGACTTGCTCCCTTCTCATAGAATCCCGTGCAGTGACGTATCCTGTTTGGATCCATTCTACCAGTTGGGGGTGGGGGAGTAGTAGCGTATGCCTGTGATCAAATCCATCTTGCATTCTTGAATAGTGTTAGTCATATACCGTACTTATGACTAGCCAGGCTAGTTCTTTACAGGTGCCCAAGCCGATCACAAGTTGAAACTACTACTTACACACATTGGATAGATGGCTTAACCTGATTTGTGTACATACCATGATCAGTTCTACTTTTTTGTTCTAGCTCTAGCTCTACAGCTTACCATGCCATGATACATATATGTACACTCCATGATTTTATTGTATATGCTCTATTTATAGTCTTATGGCTTTTATTCTATCTTGAGATCTGTTATGAGATATGTGTACTCGTTCCATCCTGACCGAATATATTGACAAAATTTTAGGAGTAGTTGTGCCCTCAGTATTGGACTTCATGATGTTGCTAGCTGAGGTGGATCTCACTATTCTTCTATGTGAGTTGCCTGGTAGTTATCCTTAGTTAGTATTGTTGTTCCTTCTTTTTTTCCTATATTATGATTATTGTAGATTCTAGTTGTTCTAGTGATATTGTTATTATTTCTTGTCTTATCTTTCTTAGTTTTCGTGATGTGACATGAGTACATTTCTAGTTATGGATCTTTAGATGTTGTAGTTAGTTTAGTATACTTGACAGCGCTCTACCGCCTATACTGCGGCATAGACTGGGCGTGGCCCACATATTTGTACCCGTATATTCGGGTGCGGGTCGTGATACATTTTTAGTGGTGGCCCATGCCGGTCAGTCTTTGCAGTTAATACGAAGTCGTGGTAGTGCTTGGGCTTATCTGCACTACTACGAGCCTGTCCTAGGATTAAGGTTGAGTCATGGAATATTTTAGGATTTTGGTACTCAGTCACATATTAGGAACTCTTGGTAGATTCCAGGGATGACCCCTGGGAATCTTATTTCAAACTTTTTGAAACTTTTCTCATTTGTTTCTGTCTGTCCTGATTTCTGAAACATCTGTCCGTTATCAACTTTATTCTTTCTTGAAATGAGTTTGTGGACCCCAGAGGGAAGGTATAAGTTAGACTTATATATCTTCTAGGTTGAGACATGAATATGATTTGCCAGTCTCATATCAGGTTGGGATTGTTTTAGAATATATTCCAGTGATTTCCTTTTATCTTGACCTAGATAGTACCCTTGGACATCTCCTAAGAATTTTCTTCTGAATCCTATCTCGAAATCTGTTTTCGCTAGTTTCCATTTACTTATCTTTGATTCGTTGTTGAATATTAAATCTTGATGTTCGTTCGTTGTTGACTTCGATTTTGATTCTGATTGAAGATAAGTTTTTAAGGATTGAGTTAAGATATCCTGATAAATATATTTGATGGAGACGACGGGAACGACAAATGTCTACTTTATTTATGGAGTTTAGAAATTATCGCAGTTATATTAGCTAGCCTGACAAGGACATGGAGCCTGATTTTGGATATACTATCCTAGTTGTGGCATTTAGATTCTCTTACAGCCATACCGGATGGCGTGGTAAGGAATCTAGATGACATGATTGTAGGGTGTATACCTTAGTTATAGATTTTATCGTTTATTGTAGCTATGTTTACTGGCGTAGCATAAATTATGGCAACATGATTTTGGATAGACGTGTATGGTTATCAGATCATATCTTAAGTTGATTCACTTCTTTTACCAATTGAGCAAGATAATTCCTACCATTATTTCTTGTTTATCATTATTTTCTCCTCCATCGCATGATAATTTTCTCATCATACCGTCATTTCCTTTGCTTGTTTAGCTATGTCTTGATCACCAATCAACTATCTCATATCTACATCTGTCATATACACTTAAAAACTCTGAAAATTTTGAAATTTTCATATCTCAATTATTTCTTAAATTTCGATACTGTTAAGATTTTGATTCCCTTCTGTCCATGACCAATCAATTTTGGTCGTCTTGTTTATCGTGCCAAAGAGAGTCTTGGTTGCTGACTAGACTCTAGATGACTTCAAATTTCCTTGTGACTTGGATTTTCATCCTTGGATGCTCATGTCCAGTCTTTGTTGATCTTATCCTCCATCTTGCCAATTTTTGATTTACTCGAAGGTTGATCAACTTAGATCGTGTTGAAACAAATTTCTTTATCGTGGTTGAATTTCAATGCTATTAACCCTTGTGCATTGCCTTCTGATTTTGATCATGTTTGGATTTTGGACACTCGTGTCTAAACTCTTTTCGACCTTGATTTCATTTCCTGATTACATCCAAATTCCTTTTGATTAGTCGTGCCTAGATGATTGGCATGACTAAGTCAACTTGGGATTTCCTTGACCGTGATTTTAACGATCATAACTATACATTTTATCTTGCCTCAAACTCGTGCCTAAAATTTTTGACTTTCAATCACGACTAACTAGTGTGACTACGAAATTATTCGTGTTAGAATTGAACATGCTTGACTTTCTACCATGCCTAATTGACTTGGGTTCCTTCCTAAATTGTGCTTTTAGGACCTTGATTTCGAATTCATGATTTATCGTCTTTCACAACTGAACTTGGATCTTGATCGTGCTTATGTGACCTATAATCTGATTTCTATCAAATCTATCTCTCAATCGTGCTATACTCGAATTTTTCTCTCCATTTGCTTCTCTTAGCCCTATTTTAGATCATAACTATCCGACTTTGATTTTCATGATCTTGATAATCTTAACCCTAAATCTAATTTCATCGAGCTGAAATCCTATTAATCAAAATTTTGACTTGATTGTAATCGGACGAAGCTCAAGTTTTGATTTTGGTATCATACCTCTATCGTGCCAAGTGAACTTAGACTAATCCCAATTTTAATCACATTCGAACTTGGATCGTATTTCATGATTTTATTTATCATACTCCTTAATCCTTGATCGGACCTATAAGACTATACGCGACTTTTGGGTTGATTTCCATCAACCTAAGTCCTACAAATCACCCCGTACTTGAACTTCAATTATATCTTCGATTCTCTAAATCGTCTCTAAAATCGTGCCCCAATGACTTGACTTATTTTGAAACCATGCACATATGATTTTGTTCGTATCATGATTCTATCGTGCCAAATCCCTCATCGTGTCTGAACAATTTTAAATTGATTTTCTTGATCGTGCGAAACTCGTCAATCTTGGATCATGCCTAAAATATTGCCTAAATCTTCTATCATGTTTTAACCCCACTACTAACTGTTTGCAAAAACAAAAGTATAAAACTTTATTGATACAAACTGTGTAATAAAGATTACAAGAATTTTGGGAAAATTACAACTATAGGAATCCAATCTAGATGACGATTGCTTTATCCCTTGGACGATGTGAACTTTGAAGACGGAGCCTTTGAAGTTGAAAACAACTCTGGAAACTGAAGGCAAAATCCTCGGAAGTTGAAGGCAAAAAGCCTCGAAAGAATACAGCAGCACTTGAGCAAGAACTCCTGGACTCTCTGATCTCTGAATATTTGATCTCTGATCTTGATCCCCCCTTGAAATGAAGACTTGAAACTCTATTTATAGAGTTCTGAGAATAACTAACTTTCAGTTATTCTGGACTGCGCAAGATGATTTGCGCAGCAACTGGTTTGCGCAGCATTGGACTGCGCAGGCAGTTACTGGATCGTGGGCCAACTATCTGGGACACATGGCATCATTTGATTGAAATGCGCATAATCGTACATAGACAGTTGCCACGTAATGAGCAATTGATGGCATGAATGCCACATGTACTTTATCAATTATGTTGGTGGAATGCGCAACCTGAACTGCGCAGAGTTTGGTTTGTGCAGACTCAAACTGTGCAGGAATGGTTTGCGCAGACTCAGTTTGCGCAAGATAGGTTTGCGCAATCCTGGATTGCGCTGCCATCTGTCAGCCGCCTTCGAGCACTGTGCGGCGCCAAAAACGAACAGTCTCCTCGTTATCCGTGCTGTCAGTTGTCAAAAAGATTTGATTTGATTCAGGTAATGATGACTTCTGCCACGTCAGCCTGCGCAATTGGAAGTGTGCACAAACCAGTGTGCGCAATCGGATTACTGCACAATCTGTTGCCTGCGCAATTCATCAAAATGATGTATATATTGATTCTTTGATATTGTTGATTGATGCAACTTGATTTTTTAGGACCTACAAAACCCCCTTCAAAGTTTTCGAAAGTTGATTTTATTCAAAATTTCGAAATACTTTGAATTTTTGAATGTTGAATCACTTTGCGCATGATGCTGAGCTGTCTGCGCAAAGCGAAAAGACCACAATTTTAGGCGCAATCCGAGGCATCCGTTTTGTATTTTGAAAACTATAAATACCCATTTCTTCGTTTTTATTTCTTTACTTTGCAATTTTTCGAGCTCTTGAGAAGAAAAATCTCCCAACCTTTACTGTTTTCCTCCTCCGACGATTGTCATGGCACCACGACGATCCAATGTTGCCGCTACCGCCGCCGTAAAAGGAAAAGCTCCAGCCGAGTCATCTGACAGAGTTACACGACGAGCATCTCGACACAAATCCGTGCACCCTGCTCTGAGAGGTAGTTGAACCGATCGAAAACCCCCCTTTTTAGGGTGTTTCGACTTCCTTTGATCTACGAAACTCATCTCTTTTTAGAGATGAGTTCATATTGTGCCACCCTTTTTAGGGTTTTTGGTTGCATCAATATGTCAGTCCTCATTTTTATGAAGGCTGCATTCTTGTGCAACTTGTTGAATTGTGCTGACAGGAATTTAGCGCAATCGATTGCTTTGTGCAAGTTGTCAGCGCAAACTATCACTTTGCGCATCCTTCTGTGATGCGCAATCTGTTGTTGCGCAAGTCATGTCAGCACAATCTGAGGTTGCGCACTCTAATGTTTTATGTTTTAAAACAGAGATTTTGACTTTGTACTAATCTTTATCTGTCTGTTGATGCAGTTGAGGTCAATGAAGACCCAAATTATGAACATTTTGTGGGAACCCTCTTAGAGTCTGAATATAAGGAAGATCTGTCTCATGTTCACTATCCTCAGTACGATCTGCCGGCTTCCCGTCAGGCTATACTGATTTCTCAGGATAATGAAACTTTAATGTGTTTGATGAATGGACAGCCGCTAGAATCAGCTGATGCTGTAATTCATAAGAAACCTTTGTTCCTGTTCGGGGATGCCTTTGAGAAAGTCTCTCAGCCTAGGCCAAGAATGGAGGATAGAATAGTTCACCAGAAAGATAGATCATTCTTCATACCAGACATTGCTCGTTGCCTGCGTTTATCGCGGTACGCTCATGCGAGCTACCCAAGGAAGATGGAGTGGAACATCACTCTGTTTCAGGATGCCCGCGCAGGGAAAATCTTCGTAAAGAAGGGGCCAAAACATAAGGATATGTTTTATAGCTCCTCTTACAGATATAGCGTCCTTTTGAGAGGCTTGAGACCTGGATGCATTCCACCAGAGAACTCTTCTATGCTGATACCTGTTAGAACACCAATATTCGTAAATGAATTTGTGAAGGCTGAAGGAAAATATCCCGAACAAGACATCAGAATGACTGGATTGGTGAATCCAGACTACAAACGATGGAGCTATATTGCAAATTGGATTCTGACAACAATCCAAGACAGACTCCAACAGATTGATCTATATCAAGCAGTGCATGCCACTGTATACGGATTTGCTCCCAATCCTCATATGTTTTTAGCCTTAGCTGAGAGGTACAACTATAGGACGGGAACCTTCATGACCCCAGGTGGAGAGATGGAATTTGCACTCCACGAGATAAAGTATATCTCGTACCTTCCCATGGCAGATGCTCCGTATGAGGAGTTTGTACCGACAAATGATGAGCTAAACAAGCTTAGAAAAGAGAATGCAGCGATGGTGACAGTGTTCGAAGAACTATTATGCCATTACAAAATCTGCTATCTATTTTATAAGAGTGCCACCGCCAACACTTGTTACTCTTCAAAGTAGTTACCATATCTGTTTCTCAATCATATAGAAGAGAAGAAGACCAAGGAGAATGACAAATGCTACCCTACCTTCTTCAAACCTTTGAGCAGTGCAGAGATTATAAAACTGATGGAACAGAGTGGTCACTTTGATAAAGAAGTGAAACATGATCATGAGTATCCTCCTTTAAAGAGAGGGGACAATTTGGAGAGTTATTTAAGAATGGGCTATAGACCCATGTTTGAAGAAGCACAACTGGCAGGATTCCTAACATACTGGCTTCGGAGGTTTGTGGTTCCAGGATCCAGTGCCGTGGATCGTTTTCACCGCGGTGTTCTGTTTGCTGCTGTCAAGTTAGTCTTCGGTTATAAGATGGACTTGTTATCAGCAATGACCTGCAAGCTAAACGCCAGTCTTCGTTTGTACGTCAATTTGATGCTGAAGGCGAAGGGAGAGAAAGAGTTCCCTCGCTTGGAATTGCCATATACGTATTTATTTGGATGGTTGCTTCTTCACTATCCAACCTTCATGGACCCCGGCATGGGACCAGTTGATGGCAGTTTTCTCTGATGATATTCTGAAGGAAAATGGAAATACACTTCTTTGAGTGAGTGCAGATTCGTTTTGAATCTGAATAGAGGATGGAATTTCTGTTGTGCTCCTTTCCCTGTTGGGTACGATCAGATGCCCACAAATATGGTGGATTCGAAGATACAGCCTCTGACCCGTACAGCCTTTGAATGGTTGAAGACGATTCGACCATCACATCTGGTTTATCGGTTCGAAGAAGAGTGCTATTTAGAACCATATCTTCCCAGCCGATTTGCTCGGCAGTTTGGGTATGATCAGTTCCATGTAGGGAACGCAATTACCTGCCTCCAAGGCAAAGGTTATTTGATAGACGGGGCTAGAGCTTGGGCTTATTACAATGCCCGTGATACAAAAGTCACATTTTCAATGCCAGCAAGGAGTACTCCCCAGGGTCCTCGGATGCTCTTCACATATTCTGTATTTTACACATCCGCGAATACTTTTGTCGAGAATTTTAATCTCGCAGATAGTTTCGCTACTGCAACAAGATTGAGGAGAGGGAGGATTGCTCCATCGATCCCTGTAAATGAGGAGATGCACGAGCCGGTCGATGCTCCTTTGGAAGTTTCGAGGGATATGATGTTCCCTCAAGAAGTAAACGCAGCAATGCGTATTTCTCTGAGAGTGGGTAGATCTCCAGCGAAGAAAAGGAGAAGAGAGGAGCCTCCTGCTCCCGCAGCAAAGAAAAAATTGATACTGGATCTTTCTTCCGAAAAGGTCACTACAAGATCCCAGTCTCGGCAATTGGCCGAAACACATCAAGAAGCTGCCACTACACCAACTTCTGTGCAGAAACAAGCAGAGCCAATAAATGTAGAGAGTCCTGTCAGACCTCTACACAGAAAGAAGAGAGTAGTCACCAGAAGAGTTTTGGAAGAATCTTCTTCTAGACAACTCTTGACTTCAGTAGATGCTGCAGCAGGAATTCTAATGGCATCTCCCACACCTGTTTCTGAATCTGGGAGCAAAACTCTTGAGGAGAATGAACAGAGGGGAGATCTTATCCCAAGAACTGAGGTTGAAAAGCCTGGAGAAAACATCTTAGAGGAAGGACAAAATATTGTACAACCTCATTCACCTGTCGTGGAGACTACTCAACCTCCTCTTACTCCCAGGACTCTTCGTGAAGAAGAAGACCGCAAAATAATTGCAGCTTTGGAGGATTGCAGTTATAGCCTGCAGGAAGATCAGACCGCCACTAATATTGGGAATGCAGCAGCAGAAGAAGAAAAAAAACGAAGAGAGTTCTTCGATTGAAAATGTTGATGAGTATATACAAGATCCTGAAAAGGATAACGAAGAACATATATCTCTTAATACTGCCGATGATATTTCAGATCCTAAAAAGGATATTGAAGTGGAGGTATCTGTAGAAAATGTTGCTGAGAATCCTGTTGAAAATGTTGAGATAGAAATATCTCCCGAAGAAGCAACCGATGAAGGCGTGCTGAAAGAAAATCCCGCCACCGACCCTCAAGGTATAAGAACGAGATCTAGCAATCTTCTTTCTTTTAAAATGAACTGATAACTAATATCTTCATTTTGTAATTCTTGCAGATCTTGAAATTCTGCTAACACCTCCAACGGACCTGGCTATGGTGCCTATACCAACGGTGGTTGTTAGTAGTAGTCATCACTTATCTTGTGGTTCTGAGGCGGGCAGCAGCCAGGCTGTCGTAGCTGAGGCTACTTCTGTTCAAAAAGAGTCCATTCTGTAGGAACGATATAGTAAAGCGTAATACTCTAGAGGGGGGGGTGAATAGAGTTGGCAGCGGAATAATGCTAATTAAAAAATGTTAGCAACACAATCACAGTATATAATCACAGTTGAAATAATGTAAAGGCAGAGTTCAGAAAGCAAACGCAAAGACAGCGATGTATACTGGTATCCCTCTATTGAGGACTAATCCAGTCGGTAGAACTCTTGCTACCAGTTGAATCCACTATAGGAAAAACCGCAAGTTTTCTTACGAAGTCCTTGCAACTTCTACAACGCGAGCTTTGATACGAAGAACTCGTCCAACTTCAAATGTGAAGAGGTATTCTTCAATCAAGCCTTCTGATTACAATCTCTCAGAAACTTCTATACCGTACCGTACTGGCAAATCAACTAGAGGATTGTAACTGGCTTGGGATCTGAAAATGAAAGCTCTAGAAAACTCTTTGGAAGGCAGAAAGCTTTTTAGATAGAGAGAAGATTGAAAGTGAATGAGTGAATTAAAATGATCGAAATCCATCTCTATTTATAGGAATTCCAAAGGGAGAACTCTGTCAGAATTCGGGCAGAATTTGGGCAGAACTCGATGAGCAAATTTCGGTCAAATCCGTAACTGCAGGAGGACCAAGTTCCAGAGAATTCAAAAATCAAACGGCCACCAACCGAACTTTGGCCGAACTCTGGCCGAACTCTGGCCGAGTTCTGTCAGGGTTAGGTTAGGGTTTTAAAATAGATTTTTGGTGATTTTTGAAAACCTTTTTGAAAACCTTTTTGTAAACATTTTGATAGGTCATTTTAAAAATATTTTGAACTATTTTGGGGATAGCCTATTTGCCAGTACGACTCGGTGTACAACGTATTCCTAGACTCAAATAAAGTGAAAAATTACATTGCATAGGAAGTACAGACTCAAGTAGGCAAACAGATCTTCAGTCTTGAACGGAGTGAATATCCAATCTTGCTTATGTCCAAGAAGCTGAGATTTCCCAACAAGCTTCGTATATCCAGACAGAGTTTTGATCAATTATTAAAATCAGGTTGACCATATGACCAATGGGCCAACAATCTCCCCCATTTTGATATTTGACAAACTATGAATGATATAACATTAAGCTTGTTCAAAAATATCAAAGAGATCAAAAAGTAGAAATTGTTCATAACCTGTATTTAACTCAAAAAAAATGTTAGATCATTTTTAATTTTCTCCCCCTTTGTCACTTAGCAAAATAATTGCACAAGAGAAGGCTCCCCCACATTAAATGCAGAAGACTCCCCCGCAATCAATGCATAAGTAACAAATAGTGAGAAAACAAATAAAAGAAATATAGTATAAGAATTAGAGATATAGCATCACAGGCATGTAATGTTTCTACAAATTATCATCACAGGCATGTATTGCTTCAAAAACATAAAAAAAATCTCAGGCATGCTATTTCACAGGCAGTTTAAAATGGAGAAGCAGTATAAAGAGATAGTGCTTAAACAAAATGCTGAAATAAACTGAGATGTCATAAATGAAACATCATAAACATGTCCAAGAAGATAAAAAGTACTGATAGCAAACTACAAAGTACTGATAAAAAGTAAATAATAAAAACTTAGAATGTCGGAGCATTTCCAAGTATACAATAGAATATCACTAATAATCAAATCAGATCTCATCATCACTATCCTCATCAATATCATCAGCAGCGTGGCCAGCATGACCGGAAGTACCAGCACCAGAAGTACCAGCGCCAGTAGGATGAGTAGGGGCGCTAGCATAGAACTCACCAACGTAATCTCGAGGTGCACGATACCAGTCATAGGCGTTACCTGGCTGGAAGTAGGCATGAACAGCCTCATCCTCACAGCGGTAACCCAAAAAAGCTGGATCTCGAGGGATGGAACCGGCTGAATAACCAGTCTGACCGAATCGAAGATCAGCCAAGGAGTTTGCCATCGCCTGATAACGGGTGACATCGCGAAACTCACGCTCGCGAGCCATGTCCGTCATCGAGACGTGCAAAGATGATAAATGCTGATGTATGCCCTCAAAAGTCATGGCATACGGCTGATGTGGTGAAGATGGTGCAGTAGGAGGAGCAGGAGGTGGAGCTGAAGCAGTCCGGCTGCGACGAGAAAGCTGGAGTAACTTGGGCTCAGAGTCCTTAGTACAAGTCGATAGATCGATCTCGAATCGCTGAAAGATACGAGGGAGAATCATCGCGTAAGAGAGATTTCGATCTCTAGCACGACAACGTACCATCATCTGAATAATAGTCTTAGGGGCGGAAAAAGGAATCCCCATGATAAGATGGTACATGGCGGACAGCTCAAGCGAAGTCACATCATCCTTGGAAGTGGATTTTGGAAGAAGAGTAGAGTAGATGATGCGATGCAATTCGTAGTTAAACAAGTTCAGGTTGTTAGCCTTGAACTTTCCAGAACGTACTCTGTCAGGTGCACAGAGTTCCGTTTTGAAACTCGTGAGTGTAGTGCCTTCGAGGAAATCGAATTCCGTGATATCAACTAGCGGTTCACCTTCATTGGGAATACCAAGAATCTCCGCTAGGAGGACATCATTGAACTCACTGTCTATGCCTCCAACACGTGTGCGTACGTCAAAAGTGTTAACTACGAGATTGCAATAGAACAATCTAATGGCATTAGTAGCAATTGGGAAGCACAGTTTAACAAGTAAGTGTAACCCTAATGCCTCAAATAAGTGACGATGATCAGGAAATACCGTCCATTTAACCGGAGCGCCGCTACATATGGATCGGGTGGAAAAGTCACCGTACCATAATAAAGCTTGATCGAGGGTTTGAAAGAAGAACCCATCGAAAGCGCCGTCGCTCTTTTGGACCGGCGAAAACAAAGAATCCGTGTGAGGATTGGAAGAGGACCCTTCCTCACTAGGAGTGGTCTTCTTCCTCTTAGACGGATTAAATCTAGGTGCCATTGAAATAAAAAGCACTAATTTGAAAGGTGGAGAGAGAGGGAGTTATACCTCACGAAAATTGGATATGTTGTAGAGAAGAACGATCTCCGCACGATTCCAAAATTTGGAAGGATTTCACCAAGTAGATAGGGAGCAATGGGTTGGTGAATACCTAGGGTTTGGAGGAGTTTCGGGCGGCTGGAGCTGCTGTTTGAAAGTTTGGAAGCAATGGAAGAGAAGAAGCTCTCGGGTTCTGTATATATACACATACATCCTTAATCGAACTCGGGCCGAATTCGGTCAGAGCTCTGGCCGAATTCGCCTAGGGTTCTTTCAGGTTGATTTTTGCTACTTCTTTTTCATTGACTCGTTGCAAATATTTAATTCAAAGATTAGTTATTTTAGTCTTCAAATAACATAATTAATAATATTTTATGAATTAAATGTCATTATACAGTGACTGTCTCAGATTAGCTGTAGGAGTAATATCCCAGCTGGCGGAGGTTCACCGGGGAACTCTTAAGTACCGCTTCGCTTCAACCATAGTTGTGGTGACAGACAGACTCTTTATTAGCTTGTCTCTAACACAGTTTTTGCATAATGATATATAATCATAAAATAAAATCAATTAATATTATTGACGTCCAAAATTCCTAATTCTCGACGTAAATAATTGAAACGATCTTCCGCTAGAGGTTTAGTGAAGATGTCAACTAATTGATTTTCAGTATCTATGTACACAAGGTTTATATCTCAATTTTGATGATGATCTCTAAGAAAATGATGTCTAATCTCGATATGTTTAGTACGAGAATGACATACAGGATTCTTAGTCAAATTAATGGTGCTCGTGTTATCACAGAAAATAGGAATATGTGTGAAAAATAAATCAAAGTCTTCTAGGGTTTGTTTCATCCACAAAATCTGAGTGCAACAATGTCCTGCGGCGATATACTCAGCCTCTGTTGTTGATAAGGCTACAGAATTTTGCTTTTTACTAAACCAAGAGACTAGAGCCTTGCCTAAGAAATAACATGTACCGCTAGTACTTTTTCTATCAACCTTGAATCCAGTAAAATCTGCATCCGAATAACCAATAAGGTCAAAGGATTTAGTTTTGGGATACCACAAGCCGACAGAAGAAGTGCCCTTAAGGTATCGGAAGATACGCTTAACTGCGGTCAGATGTGATTCCTTTGGGTTAGCTTGAAAACGTGCACACAGGCAAACACTAAACATTATATCTGGACGACTAGCAGTTAAGTAAAGTAAACTACCAATCATACCTCGATACTTACGTGTGTCGACTGGCTTACCTTGTTCGTCAGAATCAAGCTTTATTGAAGTTGCCATCGGAGTGCCAATAGGTTTGACATTGTCCAGATCGAACTTCTTTAGCAAATCTTTTGTGTACTTGGCTTGATTAATGAACGTCCCATTGTCGGTTTGTTTGATTTGCAATCCGAGAAAGAACTTCAGCTCTCCCATCATGCTCATCTCAAACTCATTCTGTATATACTTAGAAAATTCTTGACAAAGAGATTCATCAGTGGATCCAAATATGATATCATCAACATAGATTTGAATTAAAAGCAGCTTGCCATTAAAAGATTTAATAAATAGTGTAGTGTCAACCTTTCCTTTTGAAAAACCGTTGTCAAATAAAAAAGAGCTTAGACGGTCATACCAAGCACGAGGGGCTTGTTTCAAACCATATAAGGCTTTCTTCAACTTGAAAACATGGTCAGGATTTTTGAAATCCGTAAAACCCGGAGGTTGTGCTACAAAAACTTTTTCTTTTATAAAGCCATTTAGAAAAGCACTTTTTACATCCATTTGAAAAAGTTTGAAATCATGAAAACATGCAAATACACATAACATTCGAATGGATTCTAATCTCGCAACTGGGGCATAAGTCTCATCGTAGTCGATACCCTCTTCTTGATTGTATCCTTGAGCTACGAGTCGAGCCTTGTTACGAGTTACTAAACCATCCTCATTTAGTTTGTTTCGGAATACCCAACGGGTGCCAATGACCGGATGATCAATAGGCTTGGGAACAAGTTCCCAAACTTCATTCCGTTCGAATTGGTTCAATTCCTCTTGCATGGCATCTATCCAGAAACTATCACTACATGCTTCATCAATAGATTTAGGTTCTAGCTGTGAAATAAATGCAACACTAGAAACAATATCTCTACTGGATGATCGAGTACTTACTCCTTTGGTAATGTCACCAATTACCAAATCTTGTGGATGATCAGCTGTGAATTTTAACCTCTTCGGTAGACTCTGTAGGTAGCTGGTTCCTGGATCTCCTCTAGGGGGTTCAGCTAGTGCAGAGCTTGGTTCAGGTTCAGCTGATGTTGAACTTGATGTAGGCAGATCTTCATCACTATTATCGTGAGTCATTTGGTTCATTTCATCAAAAGTGACGTTGATTGATTCTTCGATGATCATAGTACGTTTGTTGAAGACTCTGTACCCTTTGCTCTTGGCCGCATAACCAAGAAATATACCTTCATCGGCCTTTTCGTCAAACTTTCCCAAGTTGTCTTTAGTATTAAGAATAAAGCACTTACAGCCAAAAATCTTAAAGTATGAAACTGAAGGAATTCTATCAAACCATAACTCAAATGGAGTCTTCTTCGATTTGGGTCGAATTAGAACTCTATTGAGCACAAAGCAAGCTGTATTGACAGCTTCAGCCCAGAAGTATTTGGGTAGGCTAAATTGATTTAACATCACTCTGGCCATTTCGGTTAGAGTTCTGTTCTTACGTTCCACAACTCTATTTTATTGTGGAGTTCTAGGGCAGGAGAACTCATGTATGAAATCGTGTGTGTCACAAAATTACTCGAAATCAGCATTCTCGAATTCGCCTCCATGATCGCTTCTAATTCGAGTGATCATGTAACCTTTTTCATTTTGTACTTTCTTGCAAAAGGCGACAAATTCGGATAATGCGTCATTCTTGCGTGTCAAAAAATATACCCACGTGTATCTAGAGAAATCATCTACAATTACAAATACATATAATTTACCTCTGAGGCTAGCAACTCTGCTAGGACCGAATAAATCCATGTGTAGCAATTATAGAGGTCTAGTAGTACATACTGCGTTTACAGACTTGAATGTGGATCTGGTAGCCTTGTTCTTTTCATATTGGCTGCATACCGAATCCTTTTTGAATGTTATGTCTGGTAAACCGCGTACTAGCTTCTTTGTGGATAATCTTGAAATTGTATCCATGTTTGTATGACCGAGTCTCATGTGCCATAGATGATTCTCATCACTTTTGGCCATTAAGCATCTACCTGAAATGTTAGCTTCTTCCAGCAGATAGAAAACATATATATTGTCTTCCCTGATTCCTTCAAATATAGTACTACCAGTTGAGCTATCAACTATAGTACATTTGTCTTTGCCAAAGTTGATACCATAACCATGATCAGCTAGATGACTTATGCTGAGCAGATTATGTTTCAACTCGGTAACCAGACAGACATCTTTAATCACGGGATAGGGAGACTTACCAACATCACCGATACCAATAATATACCCTTTCAAATTATTACCGAAGGAAACATAACCTTCCTTTTTCTTTTTCGACAGTGTTGCAAATAGGGTAGCATCATCGGTCATATGCCGTGAGCAACCGCTGTCGAGGATCCATTTGCTTCTAGCATGTGAAGGGTGTTCCACCAACAAAACAGTTTGCAGATGAAACCTTTGGTACCCATTTCTTGTAGGGTCCTGAATTGTTAGCTTTAGGTATCCAAGCATAAATATTTAAATCTACAAGTTTTCTCATTCTACATGCAGATGATATATGACCAATGAGGCCACAATAATAACATTGTGCATGTCGAGTGTTGAAAGCTGAGTGGTATGCATGGTTGGTAGGTTTGGGTTTTCTAGTATAGAAGAATGCATACCTATGATCATGTTTGGGATTAACCTTTTGGGGTAAAGGTTTTATAGGGTTAGGTCTGACAGTGTTTGGCTTGGGAATGTTCTGATTTCTCGGTAAGTGACACGTGTTAGGGTAGGAAGCAGCAGGCTCAGGCTGTTTTCCTAACCTAATTTCTAATCTTTTGGAAGTGTCATACAACTTAGTATAATCAGAAGTAAGTGATTCCATTCTGATTTGTGCACATTAAAGACTTTTCTTCTCTATAGAAAGTTCTTCCTTGAGTTGGTCAATAATTTTGTCTTTCTCTTCAGATGACTTGGTAGTCTCGTGTAATAAGAGCTTTATTGAAGAAAGCTCACCAGACTCACTAACATTATTTCTAACCTCAGCTAGTAGGTCGGTAAGTCTACCTATTTCACCTTTGTACTCTTTGAGTACTTTCTTAGAGGTCTGATATTTACTACGCAGTTTCCTGTAATCAGTCATCAGGTCACTGAAGGCATCTCCTAATTGCTCAAAGGTGAAGTCATCATAAGTTTCTACAGGTTCAGTAGGTACCTGATCGGTTGCCATGAAGCATACATTTACAGTGTCCTCTGAGTGTTCGTCTTCTGAGTCGCTGGCTTCACTCTCATGCCATATGCTGGTGTTGGCATATTTCCAAGATGTTGATCTTTTCAGGTTGCCCTTTTCATACCTGTTGTTCTTCTTGTTCGATGATGAGTTGGTGGGACAGTCCTTCTTCATATGTCCTTTCTTCTTGCAGCCATAGCAGACAGCATCTTCTTGATACCAGTTGTTGCTGTTGTTCTCTTTGACTTTCTTCTCATGTCTCATGAATCTTTTGAACTTCCTTGCTAGGAGAGCTTGATCTTCAGCGTCAGATCTACTGCTATCTGAGTCATCTTCAGCAGCTTTTCTGTGCTGAGCCTTGAGGGCGATAGTCTTCTCCTTTGGAGCAGGCTCTTCAAAATCTTGTAGCTCCAGTTCATGAGTGAGTAGTTTACCCATGAGTACTTCAAGTGACATTGTGGTGAGGTCGTTTCCTTCAATGATAGCTGTAGCCTTTGGAATCCAGTTCTTGGTGAGAGCTCGCAGGAGTTTACGAATCTTTTCGTGGTTACTGTAATCTTTGCCTAAGGAGGACAAAGGGTTTACAATATCCAAGAACCTCTCGAACATTTGTGTGACTGTTTCATTTGGCTTCATTTTGAACGCCTCGTACTCTTGAGTAAGTCTGCTGACTTTTGACTCCTTGACTTGAGTCGTGCCTTTATGTGTAACTTCGAGAAGCTTCCACACACCATTTGCAGTTGTGCATGTAGATACCCTGTTAAATTCTGTTCTGTCTAAGGCACAAAAAAGAGCATTAATGGCACGTGCGTCAAGACTGGCCTTTTTCTTTTCTTCCTCTGTATAACTGCTTTGGGGTTTTCAACCAAAACTCCCTCGACATTTATACGAGGTGGCTTCTGATAGCCATCAAAAACAATAGCCCATAAGTCAAAATCAAGAGATTTCAAGAAGAAACTCATCCGTGTTTTCCAATAAGTGTAGTTAGTACCATCAAACAGTGGGGGTCAGTTTGTGGCCTGACCTTCACTTGTGAATTTCATAGTAGCCATGTGATGTGCTGTGATCTAATAAATAATAAATAAATAATAGCACTGTTACCTCGCTTTACCTGTAATACCCGCTCTGATACCAATTGTAGGAACGATATAGTAAAGCGTAATACTCTAGAGGGAGGTGAATAGAGTTGGCAGCAGAATAATGCTAATTAAAAAATGTTAGCAACACAATCACAGTATATAATCACAGTTGAAATAATGTAAAGGCAGAGTTCAGAAAGCAAACGCAAAGACATCGATGTATAGTGGTATCCCTCTGTTGAGGACTAATCCAGTCGGTAGAACTCTTGCTACCAGTTGAATCCACTATAGGAAAAACCGCAAGTTTTCTTACAAAGTCCTTGCAACTTCTACAACGCGAGCTTTGATACGAAGAACTCGTCCAACTTCAAATGTGAAGAGGTATTCTTTAATCAAGCCTTCTGATTACAATCTCTCAGAAACTTCTATACCGTACCGCACTGGCAAATCAACTAGAGGATTGTAACTGGTTTGGGATCTGAAAATGAAAGCTCTAGAAAACTCTTTGGAAGGCAGAAAGCTTTTTAGATAGAGAGAAGATTGAAAGTGAATGAGTGAATTGAAATGATCGAAATCCATCTCTATTTATAGGAATTCCAAAGGGAGAACTCTGTCAGAATTCGGGCAGATCTCGATGAGCAAATCTCGGTCAAATCTGCAACTGCAGGAGGACCAAGTTCCAGAGAATTCAAAAATCAAACGGACACCAACCGAACTCTGGCCGAACTCTGGCCGAGTTCTGTCAGGGTTAGGTTAGGGTTTTAAAATAGATTTTTGGTGATTTTTGAAAACCTTTTTGAAAACCTTTTTGTAAACATTTTGATAGGTCATTTTAAAAACATTTTGAACTATTTTGGGGATAGCCTATTTGCCAGTACGACTCGGTGTACAACGTATTCCTAGACTCAAATAAAGTGAAAAATTACATTGCATAGGAAGTACAGACTCAAGTAGGCAAACAGATCTTTAGTCTTGAACGGAGTGAATATCCAATCTTGCTTATGTCCAAGAAGCTGAGATGTTCCAACAAGCTTCGTATATCCAGACAGAGTTTTGATCAATTATTAAAATCAGGTTGACCATATGACCAATGGGCCAACACATTCCAGCAAGGGATGCACTTGTTGTTAGACCAAACCAAGGTAAGATTTGTTCTTATTTGATCTTCTTGTTCATCAGCAAACAATTAGTAAAATAACAATTTTACTATTGCAGAGGATCAAACAGGAGGAGCGACCAGTTCTACTCTGGCTCCTTTATTTAAAGAACCTGTTGTCCAACCATAAAGAATCGAGCAACCTGCTACCCCATCCTCAACAGGGATAGCAGCGACTCCTGAAACTTTGGCCATCAATCAATAAGTTGTCCAATCTTTTACCAGATGCTTCTTCGAGTCGCTGTGATCTCTTGTCCATAAAATGATAGAGAAAGAAGGGGCTGACTTCATTATGGTTAGGAAGCCAACTTCTTTCTTAATAAGAGCCATAAGAGACCAAGGAGACGAAGCTCAGGCCACTCTCCTTGAACACATTTTGAACGAATTAGAAGTCTCCATCAAGAAGTACAAGGAGCTCAAGAAGAAGGATATAGATTCTTTAGTACAGGCTGAATTTGAGCGACTGGCTCAAGCTGCTGATATGGAAAGGTTAACCCTTCAAAATCTGTTAGAAGCTCATTCTGCAAAATCAGCTGAATACAATTCTAAGATAGAATCAGTTACTTTAATGGCTGAAAGCAAAGGACGACGACTTGCTGAGCTGAAAGAAGAAATTACTCGCCTCCAACAAGAATTTGAAGAAGAAACTGTTAATCACCAACTGGTGATTGAACAATTCAATGCTTTAATTGAAGAGAGGAATGAGTATGAGACAACCCATAGTGCAGAAATCACCCGCCGGACAGTGGAAATGCCCATTTTTCATGAAGAAAACGGGATGGAGGAAGCGAGAAAGATAGTAGCATCAACCTACGAAGAAGAGCTGCAGACACTGAAGCAGCAAATTGATAATCTGATTGTCCCTCCTTCTTGATTAAAACTTTTGTATTTTTTTATGTTTGTTGCTGTAGCTGCGTTTCTGTAATGCTTTATATTTTGATATAAAAGACATTTTTGTTGTGGCTCCATTATTTATTGTATATCTTATTCAGATATAAATAATAGAGATAGAAAATATATTCAGAGGTGCAAGACATGATATATTTCTTGTAGAAAATAATTATATTTATTATATCTGCTCAGAGGTAATATGGACGTGGCAGAATATATTGAATACTATTATTTCGATTTGACAACTTAGTCGAAAACGACGAGTTGCTGATGTGGATAATGAACAATGATGAATCGTCAATGAATGAACGGGAAGACCGTCAAGTGATGATGAATGAACGGATGAACCGTCAAATGATGGTAAACGAACGGGTGAACCGTCTAGTGGTGAATGAACGAACGGATGAATCGTCAGGATGAATGTAATAAATAAACGGATGAACCGTCGGGAGTTAATGAACGGATGAACCGTCAAATGAAAATAAATGAACGGATGAACCGTCAGGAGTTAATGAACGGATGAACCGTCGGATGAATGTGTCGCTTCGTTAGTTAAGGAACTTATGCCTATAAATATAACAGAAATCTGACAGGAACGAACACTTCTGCTCTTTTAACATAAAAATGTCGTCCGAAGAAGCATCTAAGAAGGCTGAGATCGCCTCGCAGTTTGAAAAGGGCACTGAAGAACGCCCTGCCAATCCAGTTCAGCCGAAAGAGACAGAAGCAGGCGAAGGTCCGTCTGCACCCCAGCCACCACGGGACATTCTGGACTTCCTGCTCGAACCGGGAAGGACTGAAGAAGAAGAAGCCATGAGGATGGCCGCCTGCAAATTACTCGTGGGTTCCAGCAAGGAGGTTCTCGGTTCTTTTGCTGATCACGTTTTTGAGAAAGACGGCAGTAGCCCGCGTCCCAATGTAGAGAAAGATGATAGTGACCTTTAATATCATGTACTATTATATAATGAAATAAAATTTGAATTTTATTTATGAACTTGATTCTGTCTGATGATTTACAAGCATTTACATTTATACATAATACTTCTTAAGGAATTTGCCATTGATAGGCATCATAGCAACTCGACCATCAAGTTCTGAGAGCTGATAAGCTCCATTTGAGAAGACTTTGCTTATAACATAGGGACCTTCCCATTTAGCATCAAAATTCCCTTTGCTCATATGAGTCATAGTCATAGGACGTCTGACCGTTAGAACAAGTTCTCCTTGCTGAAATGTTCTGACTTTAACTTTGCGGTTAAAAGTCTTCAAGATGCGGGCTTGGTATAATTCAATATGTTGCTGAGCCATTAATCGCTTCTCATCAAGTGCTTCCAACTCTTGAAGTCGAAGAAGATCGTTGTTTTCTGTAGTAAGCTCGTTAGCAATGGCAATCCTTAAATAAGGAATTTGCAGTTCCAAAGGAAGAACAGCTTCACAGCCATACACCAAAGAGAAGGGTGTAAAGCCTGTTGGATTGCGGACCGTAGTTCGGTAGGCCCAAAGACATTCGCCAAGTTTCTCGCTCCAATTCCGTTTGTTAGTGGATATAAACTTCTTGAGTAGTTTAATGATGGTTTTATTAAAAGCTTCAGCTAAACCATTAGCAGCAGGATTGTATGCTGTCGAAGCGACATTGTCAATCCGATGATCATCGCAGAATCTGGTGAACTTCTGTCTGATGAATTGAGGTCCATTGTCATGGATGATTCTTCGAGGTATACCAAATCTATAGATGACGTGGTGTTTAACGAAGTTGATGACACTGCTAGTCTTGACTTCAGCCAGAGGTATAGCTTCAGCCCACTTGGAGAAGTAGTCGGTTATCGCTAATATGAACCGATGTCCTCTAGAAGAAGGAGGGTTGATATGACCTATGATGTCCATACCCCAAGCTTCAAAAGGCCAGGAAGCTGCAGTCGGGTGTAGGAATTCTGATGGTTGATGAATGAAGTCTGCATAGATTTGACAAGCACGATATTTCCTTGTATACTCAATGGCATCTGACACCATAAAGGGCCAGTAATAACCTATGCATCTAATGCGGTCCTGTAGTTTAGGACCAGGTTGATGTGCTCCACAAACACCATCGTGAGCTTCACGCAAAACTTGTTTGGCTTCATCACCAGCGAGACAGCGTAGGAGAAGACCGTCATAAGTTCGTCGATAGAGGGTCTTGGTAGTTTGATTGAAATAGAATCGAAGAGATCGTCGACAAACGCTTATAGCCTCCTTAGGATCTTCGGAGAGTATGTCATGAACCACAAAGTCAATGAAAGGAGTTCTCCAGTCGTCATCGATAACATTAACTTCAACAAAGTTGCTGAATTCAATATTATGATTGTTTTCGATGCAGAACAGTTCACGGTTGGAGATAACCACGACCTGCTGTCTTTTGATAGGGATGGCTAAAACAGCTGCAAGATTGGCCAAAGCATCTGCTTCGGTATTGCAAGCTCGCCGAACATAGTCTATGAAGAAAGATTTGAATGATATAGCTATGTTGATCGCTGCTTCGTGATAAGGCACTAGGTCTTGATGACGAACTTCATAAGTTCCTCTAACCTGATTAACAACCAGCTTAGAATCACCGTAGACTTCGAGATATTCAACATTCAGTTGTTTGGCTAACTGAAGACCGATGAGTAAAGCATTGTACTCCGCTACATTGTTGGAGCAAGGTTCATCTAAAGAGTAGGCTCTTTGGATAGTTGATCCGTCTGGAGAAACGAGGACCACTCCAACTCCTGCTACAATAGCACCATTAGGTCTAATTCTCGATACACCATCAAAGAATAAACTCCAGGTTGGAAATTCTTCAGAGATCATGTTGGCTTCCAATGTCTCGTCTGGAATTTCGTCATAGAGCTTAGATGTTTCTGGCACAGGATGAGCTGCTAAGAAGTCCGCCAGTTCTTGAGCTTTAACAGACTTTTGTGGAACATACACCATGTCATACTGAGCTAGCAGGATTGCCCACGTAGCCAGCCGAGAATTGAGTGTGCTGGACTTCTTCATAAGTACTCGAAGAGGATTAACTCGGGATATGACATGAATAGTTTGGCCAATGATGTAATGCCTTGTCTTTTGTACAGCAAACATGAGAGCCAGGCATTCTTTTTCGACCGGACTATAACGGTGTTCAGCACCAATCATAGTACGGCTAAGATAATAGATGGCCTGTTCATGACCTTCTTTATTCTTTTGGGCAAGTAAAGCACCCAATGAATGGTCCATAGCACGGACGTACATCAAGAATGGAATGCCAGAGATAGGTGGCACCAAAACTGGTGGGTTCATGAGATATCGCTTTATATCATCGAATGCTCGTTGACACTCTTCAGTCCAAACGAAAGATACACCCTTCTTCATTAGTTGAGTGAATGGTCTGCAGCGTCCATACAAGTTCGAAATGAATCGCTTGATGTACGCAAGTCGGCCTTGAAATCCTCGTAGCTCTTTTAGGTTGCGTGGAGGACGCATCTCTTGAATGGCTTTGATCTTCTCAGGATCCACGTGTATACCCTTAGAGGTAATGACGAAGCCGAGAAACTTGCCACTAGAGACACCCAAGAATGACTTCGTGGGATTCATCTTGAGTTGGTGTTGGCGCATGAGATTGAAGATTGTTTTCAAATCTTGGATGTGATCTTCTTTTAGACGACTTTTGACAGCAATATCGTCAACATAGCATTCCACAGTTTTGCGAAGATGGTCTTTGAAGATAGTACTCATAGCTTATTGGTAAGTTGTACCAGCATTCTTGAGACCAAATGGCATCACCGTGTAGCAATAGACACCACGAGGAGTGCGGAAAGAGGTATGCTTTTCATCTTCAGGATTCATCTTGATCTGATTATATCCAGAGAATCCATCCATGAAGGATATTCGCTCAAACCCACAGGTGTTGTCGATCATGACATCCGTGATAGGTAGAGGAAACTCATCTTTAGGACATGCTTCGTTAAGATTCCGGAAGTCGATGCAGACTCGAACTTTGTCGGTTTTTTTTAGAACTGGAACGACATTGGCCACCCAGTCAGGATGTTGTTCTTCTAGAATAAAACCACAAGCAATGAGCTTCTTGACTTCATCATCGATTGCGTCCATTATTTCTGGTTTAAAACGCCGTTGTTGCTGCTTAACTGGTTTTGCATTAGGCAAAATGTTCAGTTTATGTGTAGCAATCTTGGGATCTAAACTTGGCATGTCTTCATAACTCCAGGCAAAGACGTCGATGTATTCTTTAATAAGAAGAATTAACTCCTGTTTGTCTGCTTCTGGAAGATTCTTGCTGATGAAGATTGGACGAGGCAACTCGCTTTCTCCTATATCAACTTGAACTAATTGATCTTCAGTAGGAGGTTCACGTTGTTCAAAGCGAAGTACCCATTGGTTATCCATATGTTGAGCCCAAGGATCTGTTTCAAGATTTTCTTCAACGTCTTCATTATAGCCTTCTGGTAGTTCAGCGGAGACCATATTAGATGATACGATCAGCCTGTGAACTTCACCAATGCTAGTATCAGAATCCCAAGATCTAGAATCAGATAAATTAGAGCGTTCTTTACTGTCTGAGTCAGAGACTGCTGGAGATAACAGTGGAGGAGAAGTATATTCGAGACCTTTCTTAGTCCTATTGTAGTATATTTCCGACTTTCCTTCCGGAACAATCGTGCGGATAGGAGTTCGTCTACCTTTACAGTAATTGAGGCCACTTTTGAAGTCATAGCCCATTTTCCGGATGATGTCTTTTGATTGTTGACTATAACGATGGAATTGAAGAGGTCCCGTATCGTTAAGTTTGCTATCATCCGTATAACTGAATTATTTTTCTGGTCCTTTACTAAAAAGTTTTGGACTTTCACCTTTCTTTAGAGAAGGGTGAATACGGTAAGAATCATCTGGATCTTCAAGTGAGACTTCTGTCTGAAGAGATTGTACAACTCCCATTGTAATTGATTGGAAGCTATCCAACATATCCAAATAGCATTTAGTGTAATAAATAACATCAGTATATTGGAAAGTAGGTGTTTTTTCATTCATTTGTACATCAGTATTTACAACAAGACCTTTAACCTTAGTAGGCTTGGTCAGATTAATTATAAGAGGGAGAGAAGAAGAACGTGGAGGATGCTTGCTACGACGAAGGTCAATAACAAGTGGCTCAGAGGAGGTGAGCTCCCTTTTTTCCTTGTTGCGAGTGAGATCAACAACAAGTGGCTCAGAAGGAGTGAGCTGCTTTTTATCCTTGTTACGACGTAGGTCGATAACAAGTGGCTCAGAAGAGGTGAGCTCCTTTTTGTCCTTGTTACGACGTAGGTCGATAACAAGTGGCTCAGAAGAGGTGAGCTCCCTTTGATCTTGATCAGCATCAACTGATTTCTTTTGAATTGGCAAGTGAATAGCCAGTGGTTTAGAAGACTGAGGATGTGAAACTCGCCCTTTAACAGGTATGATAAGAGTGTCTTTAGGCATTGCTTCTTGTTCTTCTTCAGTATCTAAGGCTAACACAATCTTCATGAATTCATCCTTGTACATTCGAGCGTCGTTGTAGTATGCTTCAACGCCTTTGAAGGGATAAAGATCTGCAACTTCCTTATGGACCTCTCCCTTATCATCAACATATTTGAAATATTGATGAAGGGTTGATGGAACAATATTATGCTCATGTAAGAATGGTCTCCCCAATAGAGCATTATAAGAACAACCATGATTGTCAATGATATAGAAGGTAACTCTTGTGCGAAGATTGCCTATTTGGAGTTTTAAGCGAATCTTGCCCAAAGGTTCACTCCTTTCCTGATTGAATCCAAGGATGGTGGTGATTGTGGTGGAGAGACTATGTACAGGAATTTTCAAAGCAACGAGCATTGTTTTCGGCATGATGCTGAGAGTAGATCCTAGATCTATCAGGATACGATCGACTTTCATCGAATCAACATATCCTGTATAGTAGAAAGGATGATCATGCCTATTGTCCTCCATCAGCATGTCATCTTGTGTGAAAGTAATATTCGGAATCAACTCCATAACACTATGACAATGTAGACAAGAGACTGGTTCTGCTTCTGGCTTCTTGAGAAAGGCTAAGTAAGTCTCAGCTTGCATAAGAGCTTCACTTAAAGTTTCTCGCGTCTCTCTGGAAAGACGCAAGAGCTCAAAGATAGATAGCCTTGCTGGGGTATTAGCTAGTTGAGCCAATATATCAAAGTTGTAAGGCTTCTCAAGCCCTGTAGGGGATGATTTCTTCAAGGGTTTATCAAAGCGGACTTGTTGTTTGCCTTTATCAGTAGCCACTGGTTTGGGAGGAATAGGAACCACAACTGGTGAAGACGTAGAAGGAATTTCTTCAATAGCAACAGGTTGTGTTGGGACAGGTTCAGAAGAAGAGGCAGGATTCTCTTGAGATTCAGAGTAATCTTTCAGATAAGTTTTTTCTGGTCTGGTGCCCAACAGAATTTCTTCATTAACTATGGGGTCAAAAGACACCATGTTGCAAATCTTTATCTTGCCTTTAGAGCGACCTTTCTTCTTGGAAGAAGAATCCTCGAACTCTGAAGTAAGATCAGGATGGATCCACATAACCTCGCCATTGTCAAGAGACAAAGGAACGAGACCTTCGTTTGGTGGAGAAGGAAGATTTTCAATCTCGAGAGTAGCCTTCGGAATAGGAATGACACCATGCTGTATCATCTGCGGAAAAAAGTTACCAAACTGGACTGAAACCATATTGGCAGTAACAGTCTTTTTATCTTGTTGCAGAGTAGCAACTCCATCATTGACAAGCTCTTAAATCTTACACTTGAGCACATAACATGCTCGAGTAGGATGTCCAATAAATCGGTGGTAGACACAATACTTAGGATGATCGGTCTTACCGACTTCATCAGGCTTCTTTGGGTCTGGAAGCTGGATCTTATTGCTTTTGAGTAAACACTCAAAGATGCTTGCTGTGTCATTTTCATCAAACGAATACTCTACCTTAGGGCGAGGTTCCCTCGGTTGAGGTGCAGCAGGAGTAGAAGTAGATGTAGGCGGAGCTACATTGACAGCCAAGGATTCTTTGCTTTTCAGGTTAATGTTCAGAGTTTCCTTGTTCTTGCGGTTGTTCTGACGATTACCGCCACCTGATGATTGATGTTCATCCCGATCAGGGTTAGACATCTGTACCCCCAGCTGTTTAAATTTCTCAGCACTCACTTCAGCTGCTTTGGCATTGACAATAAAGGATGGCCAATCTTGGAACTGAGTTGAGCCTGTCCACATACTGATGATAGGCAAAAGATTTGCCTTGCAAGTGTCTATGGTAACAGCAGCAGGAGTCCCCGGAGGCATCTTCAAGGCTTCTCGACGGAAACGTTCGATAAAACTCTCAGCAGTTTCATTATGTTTCTGTTTGATTTTATTGAGGGCGAACATAGTAATGTCATTGAATCCCTCATAGAATCTTTCCAGAAAGATCTGCTTAAGTCCTGAAAAAGAAGTAATACAACCATCGGGCAAACTTCTGTACCAGTCGTATGCTACGCCGGCTAAACAACCGACGAACACCCTGGTAAGAAGAGTGTCATTTGGTTGGAGTTGAACAGTCATTACCTCGAAGTGATTGATGAACTGGCTTGGTGAGGTACTGCCGTCGAAAAGAGAGATTGTTGGAATCTTGTATTTGGGAGGAAATGGAACTTCCTTCCATTCAACTGGGTATGGCTGCTTGATTCCCAATCTTTGCAAATTATCCTTCTCTTTGAAGGCTTCGAACTGAGTTCGCAAGAGTTTAACAGCTTCATTGGTGTCTTCAGATGATGAAGAAGGAGCCGGCGGAGTCAGAGTAGTAGGAGGAAGAACAGCATTGTAAGCACTACCCCCAGCGGACTGACTAGGTGTAGTTTGAACTTGCACTTGTACATGAGGTATTTGAGAAGGCATTATTCCCAACCCAGCATTGACAGGTACTGAAGATGCTATGATCTCCGGATTTACGGTAGGTATAGTTGGTAGTGTGGCATATTGGGCCACAATGATAGAATGCATGCTAGCGACCATTTCAGCCATGGTTTTTAGCTTGTCTTCAAGTGCAGCGATTCGCTGTTCTTGATTTGCAGACGTTGAAGCATCTTGATCATCAGTGACAACATAAGATGTCACTTCTCTTGGTACAGTGGAAGACACTGTCTGTTCAGAACTTTCGCTGTATGCATCATAGTCGGAGAAAGAGTCATCTCCTAACTGAGAAAGAGGGAAATGACCAGAAGGATCTTGAAGAAGATTCCTTTGACCGATTGTATCTCGGCTTCGGGAACGGGTATGTTGGAATACTCCTTCAGAAGATTCTTGAAGTAGATCCAGATACTGTTGACTTGGTTTGCGAGGTTTGCCGTGCTTAGAGCATCTTCTACCCCCAGTGTCTCGAGAAGTCATGTTAACAGAAGCATATAGGACTTCATCTTCATCCTCTGACATTGGTTCAGTTTTAGCAAAAGTCAAACGATCGAAGACAGATCGTTTTGTTGTTTGACAACAATATTGGATGATGACTTTATGATTGCAATGATGATCAGATGATTGAACTAAAGGAGTTGAAGCACTATCTTGTTTTTGCTTGAAATGTTCTCGGAGATCAGAAACAATGCCAGGACGAGGAAAGGTTCGAGGAATATGTTCTTTAACAACATTCGGAACATGGTTCCGATTCTTCAAATATTTTATCCCGTGTGTGTACAAGGAAGTGCTCACGTCATTGGCATAGGTATCAGGATTTTTGTTCCTGGAGGTTTATCTTTGAGGCTTGACCTTCGGCATAGGTTGTTTACATTTTGCTGAAGTTGGCCTGTTAAGATATGTTCTTAGATCTGCAAATTCACCCCCAGGGGTTTCTGTTTGAGATACCAACAGTTTTCCCTGTTTGGAACGGGATATTTTGAATGTCGGAAGGTCTTGGATATCTGCTACTGGGGTAGGCAGAATACCTCTTTGATCAGTACAAGTTCCCTTGTCATGAAGGAAAGAAGAATCCTTGTTTGTAGGGCTTCTTGTATTGATAGATGCCGAAATACGTTCAATTTGATCTTCTTCGATAAAGACCGAGGAAGACTGAGAAAAGACCAAAGGGCCTTTTCTTTTATTTTGAGAAGAAGGGTTAGCTAAAGAGCGTTTCCCTCTGTTGTCTTCCAAGTCATGAGACAAGGAAGTCTGAGAAAAGACCAACGGGCCTTTTTCTTTATTTTGAGGAGGAAGAGGAATAGCCAAAGGACTACCCCCAGTAGATTGTGCAGGAACAGCAGAGTATTTAAGGAGAGGAACAGAAGTTTCCCTTTTGTTATTAGAAGAGGAGAGTTTAGTCAAAGGGCTGTTACTCTTGGATTACGCATGCTTGGTTTACGTATGGGTGGATTGCGCACTGGCCACTTGTGCATTAGAAGCTTTAGCAGAAAGTGCATTGGTTTTAACCACAGAAGCTATGGTTTGTGCATCAGGAGTCCTTGCTTTAGAGTGCTTAGAATGTACTTTGCTGGCTGGAGTATTAGTTTGTGCAGGAAAAGCTACTGCCAATTGCGCCAGAGTCATAGGAGTCTTGTGTTTTGACAAGGCAGCATATGAAGTAGCCTGTGCAACAGTTGCAACAGATTGCGCAGCATTGACTGCAACAGATTGTGCAGCAGTTGTTGAGATAGACTGTACAGCAGTTGGCACAGCAGATTGTGCAGCATTCGGACTAGCAGATTGTGCAACAGAGTGTACAGCATCTTTGGTGGCAAAACTGCCAGATTGTGCAGCAGTCTTGGAGATCCGTACTGAGCGCACTTTGCTCTTGGCAGAAGTGGCTGCAGTACGGGGAGTGGTCTTGGAGTTGAGCATCGCCTCGTAGGCTGTCTGGTTGACCTTAACAACCAGCGTCTTCTGCGTCTTCCCGATAGACGCTACGTCACATTGAGTTGCTACTTCCTCGTCGGAGGAGAAAGTTGTCCCCAGCAGAGTCGCCATTTTGTTTGCAAAAACAAAAGTATAAAATTTTATTGATACAAACTGTGTAATAAAGATTACAAAAATTTTGGGAAAATTACAACTATAGGAATCCAATCTAGATGACGATTGCTTTATCCCTTGGACGATGTGAACTTTGAAGACGGAGCCTTTGAAGTTGAAAACAACTCTGGAAACTGAAGGCAAAAGCCTCGAAAGTTGAAGGCAAAAAGCCTCGGAAGAATGCAGCAGCACTTGAGGAAGAACTCCTGGACTCTCTGATCTCTGAATATTTGATCTCTGATCTTGATCCCCCCTTGAAATGAAGACTTGAAACTCTATTTATAGAGTTCTGAGAATAACTAACTTTCAGTTATTCTGGACTGCGCAAGATGATTTGCGCAGCAACTGGTTTGCACAGCATTGGACTGCGCAGGCAGTTACTGGATCATGGGCCAACTATCTGGGACACATGGCATCATTTGATTGAAATGCGCATAATCGTGCATAGACAGTTGCCACGTAATGAGCAATTGATGGCATGAATGCCACATGTACTTTATCAATTATGTTGGTGGAATGCGCAACCTGAACTGCGCAGAGTTTGGTTTGTGCAGACTCAAACTGCGCAGGAATGGTTTGCGCAGACTCAGTTTGCGCAAGATTGGTTTGTGCAATCCTGGATTGCGCTGCCATCTGTCAGCCGCCTTCGAGCACTGTGTGGGGCCAAAAACGAACAGTCTCCTCGTTATCCGTGCTGTCAGTTGTCAGAAAGATTTGATTTGATTCAGGTAATGATGACTTCTGCCACGTCAGCCTGCACAATTGGAAGTGTGCGCAAACCAGTGTGCGCAATCGGATTGCTGCGCAATCTGTTGCCTACGCAATTCATCAAAATGTTGTATATATTGATTCTTTGACATTGTTGATTGATGCAACTTGATTTTTTAGGACCTACACCAACCTTTAAGTTCGAGGACAAAATTTTTATAAGGTGGGTAGGATGTAAGCCCCCTGAATTTCCGGAATTTATTTTCAATTTTTTCCAAATAATTTATTCTCGATAATTAATTTTTGATTTAATTAATTTTGATCATTAAATGCTCTTTACCGTGACTTGGAATTCTAGAGCATCAGGGATGCTAGTCTCTGGAAACTTCCTTCTTGGAGTTTGTAGTAGACGAGATTATCTTCACATTGATATTTCGTGTCCCACTCAAACTTGTTCCCTTGTACTCTTTTTGCTTTGCGCAAGTTCGGGTCAATTTAGACCATTTAATTATTAATTGAATTCCCACTCTTTTCCTTGATCATCATATGCACATTACCGTGACTTTTAATTTAGGAGCACCAGACCAGTCGTTTTCTCAGAACCAACTTGTCATGCCTGATCTACTCGAGACGCTCTTTACCCATGACCTTCGTGTCCCACTCAGACACACCATCTTGTGCTTCATTTTCTTCGTACAACTTTCAGATCAATTTAGGCCAATTAATTATCCACCGTAATTTGTGACCGGACTTCCGATTTAATTTCGGGACCCGATATCGATCCAACCTAGTCGACCCCAAATATGGACATGGCCCACATTGAGCCTACTACCCGCCTGACACTTGTGTCCCATTTCTTTGAGCCCCCCACATGCTACTTATTTACCCATGATCATAAATACCTATTATTAATTTATTTATTA